>KB663766.1:575725-604813 GCA_000349025.1 Anopheles minimus
ACGTAGCACAACGCGCCACAACGAAATTAGCACGAAACACGAAGCAGTTCCTGAACACTGCAAAATGGCCGCCATCGAACGCTCAACCGGCTTACGAACGCGCGCACAGCACACAAATCACCGGCAACGACGCGCGCCCGTTCCATAGCGCACACATATGCAAATTGTATGCGTCGCGTTCACCGGCCAAAATGGCACCGTCAGCATAAATCAGGACCGATTTGTTCGCATCGAAGTTGTGTGGTAAATTCTTTTTGCTGTGGTTTACCGGACCCTAACATATATCGAATCACAGTAAAACGGACTTCCCCCTCAGCCTTAATCTATGTTTCCCAATTATTTCGTGCACCCCAATAAGGTGACGGATGGCTCCAAACCATTATGTTCCCTTCTTTGGTATTTTCCACATTTATACGATCCATCTTTAACACACCTTTTCAACTCATTCACTTACCGAAACTCTGAGCTGGATAAGTGAAGGATTTTTCACCAGAAGTTTTGGAAACACACTTTTTCAGACGACACTACGAAGCAACCGGTTTGCACAAGCGCACAGATTGAAAAGGCGGCAACTACGTACCGGCTTTATAAGCTCCACACGGTAATGCCACTGCGCCGATCTCACGCACACATTCGCCTACGCATTCGCACTCATGCCGTCTAACGGGTGCGCTGTGTGGAAATGTGCGTATACTCCTAGGACTTAGGTGGGGGCTTCTTATTGGAAATACGAATAAAACACACACACACGGCGTTGGATAGCGGTTTCAGTCAACGAATAACGAACCCCGTTCGCCGGCTATGGGAGGAGTTTTAAGCATTTTCCAGTAAATTTAATACACTGATAGAAAGAAAAGAAAAAACAAGTGCACCTGTTTCGTTTCTTTCGTTTTGCGAGTGTGTGCGTATAACGCGTAGGTCTCCACACTTGAAGTGGTAGCAGAAGAAATTCCAAAAATTCTAGACATTGTAACCCGAAAGTGTCGAATATGGAAAAAAAGCAATTCGGAATTTGTTCCGAGCAATTTTGTTTTATGAAAGCAAATTCCGGTAGTCTGTGAACAAAATCGATGGGTGAAAAAGAATTGGCTCTATAATTGAGAATAATCCTTCCGAAATAATGAACGGAATCGATTCTTCATGATTTTTCCAATCGACTCTTCAGAGAGAGAGAAAGAACTCCGAAAAGATTGAGGTAATAATGGCGTAGATATAGCTCTGCTTTATTCGAGTACTAGTATGAAAAGATCACCGAATAAACTGGATGATTAGTTTCGGCTTTATCACTCATTGAAGATTCTTGCCTATTTTTAGACAGGAGCCTTTCTCTGATCGTTCCTTTTTACTGCACATTGTATGATAAGAAGAGAACATGCAGAAAACATAATTAAAAAAAAGCATTTTTAAAAGAATCGAAAATCAGATCCGTTCTCGGAACAGCTATCACAAGGGGTCTGTTTTACACCTTCAACTTAATTTAAGCTTCAATAGTAAATTTGGAAGATTTTCGTTAATAAGATCGATAAGCCCCCTTCATAAAGCAGTCCTAGAAATAACATAGCGATTCGGTCCACTTTACGCGATGGAGCTATTTCACGTTTGCGTAATACGCTAAGGGAGCAATATAACAGGGAAATCCAACCGAAGGAACATGGACAAGCTTGTGCGCTAGGAACGGGCCACACCTAGCTGATGCTAATCGTGCCTTTCAGCCGTGGAAGGGACACCAACCAGGCGGGAATGAATCGGTTTTCCAAGTATTTCCCACTCCGCAATGCTCGATAGCAGCGGAAATTTAAGCGCACCGATAAACAACGCAGCGAACGAGCGAGACAGCACCGTTCGGCCACACCTAGTCTTTCGTTGCGTACGTTTTCAGTTTTGCGCACAGGACAACCGCATGCAAATGCAACAACTACACCATAAGGAGCCACGTACAGCTACTGAAATGTGTGTGTGTGCGTGCGTTTGCATCTTTTCATAACCTAGCAAAAGACAGTCCGTAACAGACACAAAGAGAGAGAGAAACGGTTGGAAATAGGTGGAAAATTTATGACCGTACCTCTGCCTACCGGTGGTCGACACAAGTTTGTTTAATTTTTTGGTTTGCTTTTTGCTCCATATCATCACTATCACACGTTATTGATAAGCTGGGCTTGGTCCCAGACAGTAAAGTGATTGTTTTTTTAACCTTGCAAAAGGGAAGGAATGGCTCCCCGACCCACTCGCTTCCCGGGGAGCTAGGTTGAGGGGATTTTGACGTGCGAAGCATCAGTTAGTTCATGTTCAAATGCAAACGGGGTGTTTTTTTGTTTTCTTTCAATCGGATTGCTTTCAATTAATTACATTTCATTTGCAAAACAAAACACAGAAAAAAAGGATGTATGAAACGTAACCTCAAAACCATGCTGCACTGCACGAGCGCCAAAAGAGAGGGATGGGTAATGAGATCTTTTGTTGTTGTTTGTTGTTCCATTCTTGCAGGGTGACGCTGGACTCGAGTATATGTTCAAGTTCGGTTACACGATCGTGCTTGTCACGGTCGCCATTATGATTTGGGCGTCGCTCGCCCGGGCCCGTGAGATCGACACGCAGAACCATCCGCCGTGTGGCTTTAACCCGCTGTGTTCCTGCTCGAAGAGCGCACCGGATCTCGGTATCGTCAACTGTCGCGCGGTGTTGTTTCCTGCCGTGCCGAAAGTCATCAATAGTTCCAAGGTACGGATGGTGTCACATTCGAGTGAACCTGTTTTTTTTAATTGACAAACGCTTCCCCTTTCCAGCTGTTTATGCTGACGATGGACGGGACGGGCTTGCGGGAGCTGGAACCGTACTTCCTGCAGTCAACCGGGCTGTATCGGCTAGAGCTCACCAACAACCCGCTGACGGAGCTACCGGACGAGGCGCTGTACGGGTTGGAGCGTACGCTGTGGGAGCTGGTGCTGGAGCACAACCAGCTGGTGGACGTACCGTCCCGCACTATTCGCGATTTGCGCAAGCTGCGGCTGCTGAGTTTGCGGGGCAACGACATCACCACGGTCGGGACGGACGCGTTCCGGGGGGTGGAGAGTACCCTGCAGACGCTGGTACTGGCGGACAACTCGATAACGCTGCTTGCACCGAACACGCTCGCCGGGTTGCCGAACCTGGAGTCGCTCGATCTGTCCGGCAATGGGTTGATGCAGCTGGACGCGTCCGTCTTTCGCGACGGGTTGGGCAAGCTGTCGAAGCTGCTGCTCGCGGACAACCTCCTGCAACACGTGCCGTACGATGCGGTGAGCGTGCTGGGCCGTCTCCGTGCGCTCGATCTGTCCCGCAACCGGTTGCAGGATCTGTCGCAGGATGAGGATGAGCAGCGGGGCCCGGGCATGCCCGGCACCACCTACCGGCTGACGCTCGATTCGCTCAACCTGAGCTACAACGAAATGGAAACACTGCCAGCGGCCTCCTTCACGCAGTTCGACACAGCGAACGTGACGGTGCTGGACGGTAACCCGCTCCGCGTGATCGAGGACAACGCGTTCCGGTCGGCGAAGATACGCGAGCTGTACGTCCGCCATTGCGATCTCGATCACGTCCAGCCGGAAGCGTTCTCGGGGCTGGAGAACTATCTCCAGGTGCTCGATCTGTCCGGTAACAATCTCACCGAGGTGGCCGACAATCTGTTCCGCGGGTTCGACAACTTACGCTACCTCAACGTCAAGGACAACCTGCTGCGCCATCCGGACCAACGGAATGCATCACCGTTTGCGCGTTTGAACCTGCACCGGCTGGAGGCGGTTGGCCAGCGGAACCAACCGGTCACGCTGGCGGATCTGGGCAGCATGCGGAACCTCCGCTCCCTTACCATCTCCAACTTGCCCTCCACCAGCCTAGGGCCGGACGATTTCGCCCACTTCAGTCCGGAGCTGGAGGAGCTGCGTCTCAACCGTGCGGCACTGAAGGTGATCAAGTCCCACGCGTTCACGCACGTGCGCGGACTCAAGCGGCTCGATCTGAGTGAAAACCGCATCGATTCGATCGAACCGGACGCGTTCACCGACGTTGGCCATTCGCTCGTGTCACTCCGTGCGTCCCACGGACTCGGTTCCCAGCTGGTCGTCTTCCCGATCGAAGCGTTCCGCAAGCTAACCGCACTGGAGGCGCTCGATCTGAGCAACAATCGGCTGAAGGCGGTCGGCGACACCAGCTTCCATCTGCTGCGCAATCTCGTCAGCCTCGAGCTGCACGATAACCAGATCGACGTGCTGGCGAAGGGCACGTTCCAGGCGGACATCCACACGAAGCTGATGATGATTTCGCTGAGCTACAACAACATCAAGCAGCTGCAGACGCACACGTTCGTCGATCTGGAGGAGCTGGAAGCGCTCCTGCTGGAGGACAATCGGATCGAAACGATCGAAAAGCGGGCCTTCCTCAACCTGAGCAACCTGAAGCTGATCAATCTGCGGGGAAACCGACTGAGCAAGGTGGCGGACGAAGCGTTCCAGGTGGGTTGTCTGACTTAATGCAAAGGTTTGTCTGCATCCTCCAGTGTGTGTCTAATGTGTGCTGTTATTTACAGAACTTACCGGAACTGGAGAAGCTGGATCTAGCGTACAACTCGCTGTCTGCTTTTGATTTCATGTTTTTGGATCAGGTAAGTTGTTGGAACGGGACGGGTGGTCCTACCCAATTCTCCCTTTAACGCTCGTTCTTCACCCAGGTTGGTTCACTGACCTCGCTGGAGGTAGATGTAAGCTACAACAAGATCAAAACGCTCGGTATGGTTGAGAACGGCACGGAACCGTCTGGTCATGGCAACCGGGACCAGCAACAGCAGCAGTTGCAGCAGCAGCAACAACAGCAGCAACAACATCAACCCATTATACACTCCAACATCCGTTCGCTTGACTTTACCAGCAACAACATCTCGCGTATCATTCCCGGCTATTTCCGCCCAGCCGAGCTGTCACTGATGAAGCTGGTGTTGCGCGACAACAAGCTGGCGACGATAACGCGCGAGCTGTTCGGCAATATGCCACATCTGCACTGGCTCGATTTATCCGGCAATGAGATAATGGAGCTGGAATACGACACGCTGCGCACCGCACGGAAGCTGCAGGTGCTGATGCTTTCCCACAACCTGCTGACGGAGGTGCCCGCCGACCTGTTCCGTGGCGTGAACAGTTTGCGCGTGCTGGAGCTTGCGCACAACAGCTTGAAGTATCTGCCGGACAATCTGCTGCTGAGCGAGGGGCTCGAGCGGCTGGATGTGTCGCACAACCAGCTTACGAAGATACCCGTCACCGCGCTGTCCAACATGGCCGCGCTGTCCCTGTGCGAGCTGGACCTCAGCCACAACCACATCGGAGCGATCCACAGTATCGATCTGAGCAACAAGTTCCGCGTAAGTAGTAAGGGGTGGGGGGAACGGCGGTTATGTGACCACCGTGCGACGTATGTCACGTTCGAATCGCTCTGCTCTGTGTTGCAGTCACTGTCGTGGTTGGATCTATCGCACAACCGGCTCGTACGGCTGGAGGATGCCGCCTTCGCTACCCTGCCCCGGCTCTCCGTGCTCAACCTGTCCCACAACGACGAGCTGGAGGTGATGGGCAGAGCATTCGTCGGGTTGGAAAACAGCCTGATCGAGCTACTGCTGGCCAACGTTTCGCTCAGCTCGGTCCCGGAGCTGTCTAACCCTTCGCTGCGTGCACTGAAAATCTCCCACAACGATCTGCCCTCGATACCGCCGGAGCTGGCCGCCAACATGACGTCGCTGAGGGAGCTGGACCTGTCGGAAAACGATCTTACCAGTGTGCCGCTGATAACGCACTCGCTGCCGAACCTGAAGTACGTGATGGACCGGTGCACCAATCGCGAACGTAGCTTACATTAACCCCGCCTATTGCCATCTCCCATTGCAGACATCTTTCGCTGTCGGGTAATCCAATCACAACGCTGTCCAACACGAGTCTGCTAGGAGCCGCCGACACTTTGGAACATTTGGACATTGCCAATCTCAATCTGCACTCAATCGAGGTAGGGGCTTTGTTCGCCACGCGACCGAAGATGGCACAGGTAGTAACGATCACTGATACGCTAATGATTGATTGTTTCCACATCGTAGACAGGGGTGCTGAACAAACTGCACTATCTGCGGTCGCTTAGAATATCGACCTTCCCGGCCCTGCCCAACTTTAACATCCCACGCATACTGGAGAATGCCAATAACCTGCGCGAGCTTTGGATAGAAGCTGCTAAACCGCCGTCCGGTTCGGGTGCAATCTCGGGCAGTACCGGCACCTCAACGAAGGGATCGAAACCCATCGCTGGGGCCGCGACAGATTTGCGCCGCGAGATGGATGGTCCGTTACCTCACAAGCTGCAAAGCATTACGTTCGGTGGTACCGGCTTTAGCAGACTTTCCGACACCGTCCTGAAGGGTGTCCGGTCCGCTACGCTGCACTTCCGCCTGCACAACACCTCGCTGGTCGCGCTGCCCGGCAATCTGTTCCGCCACATGGGCAAACCGGTGCGAAACGTAACCGTCACCATTGACGATGACAACGATCTGCTGCAAAGCGTACCCAATCCAAACACGGCACATTATCTTGCCCTTCCCGAGCACGTTTTCCTGACCGAGCTCCAGATCGGCGGCAGTGTGTTGAACTGCGACTGCGAGATAGGGTAAAAATGCACCGAAACAACCGCTTGGCAATGGAGAGAAATAAAACCTGCAATACTCTTTACAGATGGATCGAGTTTTGGCAACGGAAACGGCGTCAGTATCTGTGTCCCGCCAACCCGTGGACCGAGACTAGTCTGACCAACTACTTCAAACACACCACACCGCTGGCGTTCGCGAAGGGTTCCGACTGTGGCGATTCGGCCAATGAGCTGCGCCAGGCACGGTGCAGCAACAAGAACAACGATCTACTGCTGGAGGTGCTGAAAAAGGATCTCGAGTGCGGTTGGGGCAGCACGGGCAACCGGTTGGGCATCGTACCAGCGATCGCATTCGTGCTCGTGTTTATCGTACTACTCATCTGACTCATGCGCTATCTGTTCCGAATGTACAGCGAATTTTACGACTACCTCGAGCAGCTCTACAGTGAACAGACGATCGGTGGCAATGGTTCCACCGTCGTGGGCAGCTACCTGGACGATGGCTGCGACTACAGCAGTGAGCTGGATATCGAGCTCGAGGAGTTGTGAATGGAACCTCCGCATCATCAGCTTGCATTTATGCCGTTTGGTTGCTAATTTAAGAAATACATACAGCGAAACAAATGTTCAACGTTGTTTGCCAACGCAGATATGAATGGTTTTGTTTAGTTTGCAGTTGATTTTTGCTGCAATTGCTTCTGGACAGGATGCGGGCAGAAGCGCCCCCGTTTGCCGGATGCGCAAAATAATAGCCCGATGCAATTGCACCTTGATTCAGTTTTTCTTTACTCAGGTATCTTTATCAACTGACTGCCGTAAACTTTAGGCGTAAGCTGCATTACATTGTCACTGTTTCGCGTTGTATCAACCTTCATACTTATTTATTCGTGAATCAAATTGTAGATTTGTCGTTTCTCGTTCATTTCTAAATAGCCTGTAAGATTATTGTTGTTGCGGAACCTTGAATAAAGCTTTGCCAAATGAGTTTATGTCGAATGTTTCTTTGTATCTATTCCGGACCTCATTGCGATGAAAATAGATCAGCATTCGTGCTGTTTTAGAGCGACCGAGAGCTCATCTTGCACAGTGCAGATTTCCGTTTTTTTCCTGACGTTTACTGCACAATATGTATGTGTAAAACAAGCTGTTTGAACAACTACGTAATTATTAAGCTCTTTGTATAATGTTCCATGCAGAGTGTACGCCTTAATGTGTGCATGTATAGCATTATTTCGGCACCAACCTGTATTTTACAATAAAGAGCGTGAGTGTAATAACAGCTGAGCAGCATGTGTGCAAACCGTACGTAAGCAGCGATGGTCGCCGTGCCCAGTTTGACAGCTGGCAGACCGCTACTGTCAAATGTATCACATCAAAACATGCCAAACCGTATAAGCACTGTTCACTCTGGCCGTTTCTTTGTTTTGTTGTTTCGTAGAATATCGTTTATTATGTTTGCATTGATGAAGGACACAAAAAAGCGAACGCGCAATTAGGTTATTTTCTGTGTAAACGAACTGATTAGATGGTTAGTTTGCTTGAGTCCTTACAAGAGAGTGTTTCGGTAGGTGATATTAGCTTTACATTTCCCTTGGCCGAAAAAGAAATGGAAGCTTTGATGTAATGATTCCGGTTCATTATTTCATATCCGTGTAGCTCGTCACAACAGAGTAGAATGAACGTGCAGTTTTAGTTAGGTTTGGAATTGTTTTCATAATATACTCATCAGACTATTCCAAGATGGAAGCAGTGAAACCAAAGGCGAAGGTAAGAATATGTAATATGCTGGAAAAAGTCGCACAATAGCTTTTGAACTAATTGACCCTCTTTGTGTTGAACTTTGCTGTTATTAACACTGGCTGACCACTTGGGATCGAATGCGCGGAATGGTGAATAGAAAAAGCTGAGCAGTAAAAAATCCATACAGAAATCCGCCTTCGTGGAGTTCCAGGAAGTGGAACCCATCGACGAATCAGTGCTAGAAAATGTTTCAGTGTCTCCACCACCAACCGTAGCGTTATCGGAATGCGATCAGACGCCGCAAGAGAAAGAAGAAAGCCTTAGCTACGAACCCGAACAATCGATTGTTCCAGAAGCTGTAGAAGAACCTTCGTTAGCAGCAGACGAGCACACCGGGGAAAAATTTCTACACAATGAGCAGGTGGATACAGAACTGGGCAACGATTTTACACCAACTGCACCGCCGTGCAGCGTTCCAAGCAGCATCTTATCTACCATGATGTATCCGGATCTGAGTCAGCTGAAACTTGAAGCCAACATCGAACAACCGATGGTTCCCCCAGCAACCAATGCAAACGCGATCAAACATAGTTGTATTAGTGTGCCCCGTACCCGTACACTATACCTTGAATGTATCCAGCAAATGGAGGATACTTCCCTACAGACCGACCGAGAGCATCTGAACGCGCTGGAACAACAATTTGTTGCGTCAGAAAATCCGCGTGCAGTCGCTAAAAACACGGGCGGGTACGATGGCGATCTGTACCTGACCCTACAATCGTACCGGGTCGCGTATCACAGCTACTGCCTAATTGTGAATGAACAGATCGTGGCCCACCAGCAAATTTCTAGCCTGCGCAGTAGATGTTGGGATTTTCAACAGGTAAAGTTTAGCGCGGCTGGACACTGTGACGATGGGCGGTTGGTGAATGTAACGCTTAAAAGCCGGTAAGTAAAGTATGCCAATTCCTTAACACATTCGTTCTTCCGTACTGAGCGTGTTTCCTGTTTTACATGATAGCGTTGCCACGCTGAACGTCGAACGGTGCAAAGAAGCGAAGAGCGGCATGTCCGAGCTGTTGGAACGATTAGTCACGAAGGAAAAGGAAGCCGTGATGCAGCTGCACTACAGCCGCTGGATGGTGGAGAAGAATGTGTATGATCCACCAAAAACGGATCAAGATCGAACGCCTGTCTGGCGCATTAAGCTACGCATTATCGGCAACGCTTTGCGTACCGAGCTACACCAGACCGGCTGTGACAAGGGTGAAGAGTGCGAATATGTGAAGGATTTGCGCAAGTGGTTCCTGCACTTGGGCACGATGCTGCTGCGTGCCGGTAACGTTGATGATCGTGTTTGGTTGATGTTTCATCTGCTACGGCTTCCTAATGGCATTGGTACGTGGGCCCAAGTGCTGGTGCATCCCGTTTCGTTAACGAGCGTACCATCAACGGAACAGCTGTCGGATAGTGAACTGCAGGCTGTTATCACACTGATTCACGTTCTTTTGCGACCCATCACCGAACGTCAAACATTCCTTGCGCCGGTTGAAGATGCGGCGGGATACACGCATACACCCAGTGAGCTAGCGAAACCCGGCGATACATTCGAATGGGTCGATAGCGATGGAGAGGACAGTTCCACGGACAAACGGATCCGTCCGATCAAGGAGACCGATTTGCTTGCTCTGCTCGATCAAATACCGTTCCAGCGGCTGTTTGACACGATTACAGGCCGCGCGATGCACCGGGTCGTGAGCGGAGACGTGAAACAGTTACCCACCACGGAAATGTTGCGTCTCGTCAAGTTCGCCAACAAACTGATCGCTATACTTGGGGAGGGTATGTCAAGCTACGGTAGTGCCGCACGGTACAGCCATTTTGTTCAACGATTGGCACTGCTGATCAACGACACGGTGAAGTTCGTGAGTGACGTACTGCGCTTCTATCGCGACACGCACGGTTCGCACGCATCGGAAGAGGTCGAACTGGTGCAGGTACATTTCGATACGCTCGTATACGGTGCGGCACGCTGCATCTACGGTGGTGGTGTATCCCTTTCACGCCACCTGTCCACACTGCCATTTGCGTTGTTAAGTTCGCGCGCTAGCTGGTGGTTGTTTCATTGCTTGTTAAATCGTAACTTTAGCTTAAACCCAGACTTCGAGCATGACACTGATCGTCTGCCCGAGTGCAAACCGATGAAACAGTTTGGCAACGAGTTACCGAAACAGGCTCCGCACGATCTCTACAATGTGCTAAAACCGTTTGTAGATCTTGCCCTCGCACGAGACGTGTCCAACGATCGCGAATTTATTGCTACCATTACGAAAACTCTATTTGAGGTTAGTATTCATTTTTGTTGTATCAAATGCAAAAATTGTAATGTAATTGTACCCCAATCAAGCTGCTGGCATCGATTGATGCAAACGAGCTGGTTTGTGCCGCAATCATAATGGAGCAGATACACATGATTCTGGAGCAGAACGTGATCGTGCTTTCGGCCCTGTTGCAAACGCTTGTTTCGCACGATACGCAGCAAACGCAAACCACCGCTTCGGCTTGGCAGGAGAAGGGAAGCAGACTGTTGGAGGTGTTTAGCAGCAAAAAGAAGCTGTTAATGCGCTGGCAACCAACCGAGTCGGATATTTTTGCGGTGCTTGAAATGTTGTTAAATTATGCACGAGTGCATATATATCATAAGCTCGCGCTTGGATTGTTGATGTACATCAACTACGGTGATAACAGGTATGTGTCTGCCGATCGACTGATTGATCAAACTGTTGATGCTTTTCCTTCTGCCGTTCATTAGCGGATTAGGCGTGCCACAGCAGCTTCAAACCCGTATAGCGTACAGTATCGTAGCAGCTTTCCGGAAGAATCCACCAGCAACAAAGGATGACCCGGACAGTGCGGAGCTCAAGAGCTACCAGGAGCGGTGCCTGTTTGTGTTGCTGCAGCTGCGAGTACATGCGCTCGATCAACCACTACCGATCGTGTGTCATTTAATGCGTGAACCTTCCACTGCCGATCTCCGGCACATACCTTCCATCGAGCAGGTAAACGACGTGAAGGCGGCTATTGACGAACGATGTCCGGTGGCGTGCCTTACCGCCTTGCTAACCACCACCACCGGCCACTGGGTGCCTGTTTTCTGTCAGGATGGTGTGCACCTGCTGCAGCTACTGCTGGATCAGTACCATCTCGATACGATTGTCGTACGATGTCTCGAGCTTATTAGCCCACTGTTTATCGAGTGCCCCCAGGCACTGGCCGGGAGTGAGCGGTACATCGCGCTGCTTGCCCAGCTCGTTGAAAGTGACGGCGAGCTGAACTGGTCGCGGCAAACCACCGATCAGCTGCAACAGAAAAAGGAAGAAGCATTCGCCCTCAAACTACTCGGACAGGCGAATATGGGCAAAATGGGAGCGATGCTAGTGTCGCAAGCGGCCACATACTGGCGATGTGGCTACGCAACTCCACCATTGCTAATATCCATGTGGTGTGACTGGTTGACGCAAATACCGAACTGGATAAACAGTGCCAAGGTGTTGCGGTTGCTCAACGTACTAGCGTCCATTTCATTCGGCCATACCGAAGCTTGGAATGCGCTGCGCGACAACATGCGTCCATTCTTCAAGGTAATTATAATGGTGTCGTCCCTGCTCTCCCGTGGTTCTATCGTTTCTGTTTTCCTCTGCCCAAACAGTCACTGTCGCAGGTGAAACAAAAGCAACCCGGCATACACTCACTCTGGTCGAAAATCATCGGCACCGAGCCACCGCTACTGTACGGCACACTGCCAAGCGATTGTGTTGCGCTGGCGTTGCTAGTGTACGGTTTGGAGCACCAACAGCTGGAGCTGGAAACGGAACTGTGGCCAAAGCTGCTGCGCAGACTGAAGAGCGACAAAACAATCAAGTTGGATGCGGCACTACGGGAGGTGAATGCGACGATACGGTTGCGTGAGGAAGATTTCTGTCCCTCGTCCGACTCGCTGGTGCTATTCAAAACTGCCCGATTTCTGGTGCGTGCCAACGAGGGACATCCACTGTATCTGGCGGTCTGTCAGCTGTTCTTCACCATCTACCTGACGCGCGTCACGGACGTTGGGGATGAGCAGCACGGTGTTTCCGATCGGCTGTACGGCTGCGATACGGGTTTGATGGAGAAGATGAAGCAAGTGCTTTGCAATCTGGAAGTGCATTACCATTACAGGCAGGAAACAAACAACGACGCACATGGAATGTTGCGGTAAGCAATTTGTTTGATCCAACTCTACAACTATTTGCACACTTTATTTTCCGTGTTTGCAGTTTGGTCAAAGCATTTCAACTATGGTTGATTGATGCGGATCTTAATCGCTTTGCTGTGGACGATCCCATCAACTTACCCGTGCAGTATGATATAGCTCGCCTGCAAGCAACGCTTAATGGCGTCCAGGTAAGTTTCAATGTACGGGCTATCGAACAAACAATAATCTCCCTATCATCCCGTCATCAAGGAATGTTGGCCAGAGTGCATCGATCAACAAAGCACGGCAACGATACACCGTATCATGGTAGAGCGCTGGTACAATCTTTACCGCGTCATGACGAACCATTCGCATCCGGATGGCATATCATCATCCGTTGCCAAACCGCTGCTTTCACCGGTGCAAGCAATACGGCGTCGGTTGGACAACTGTTACACAGATCCGCCCCCACTACCCGTCACGGAGTACAACTCCGAGCTGTATGATCTTATCCTTGCGCTGCAGAAACCACCAGCAGTGCGGGTGAAACGTATCGCCGAGAGCCTGCGGATCGTGAAGAAGTACATCGACAAAACGTATTGGTCGATGAAAACCGAACTGGACCACTGTCAGGACGAGCTGTTCGCGCTGTACCAGCAGCTGTACGTGAACGAGGACAAACGCATCGTAAAGCAGGCGAAATGCAGCATACTGTACTGTAAGGGTGCAGCTTCTGTAAAGGTACACACGAAATGTGCGGCAATCGACAAGAGCGTCCAGGAACGTATCGCCGGCAGGCTGAACAGGTTGCAGATGTGTCTGCGCATGGTCACCAACATACCGCCGTACATTATGCAGCACACGATCTTCCTGCGCGAGCTGTGGAACAGTCTGTTCGTCGACTACTGTACGGAAACGAATCAAGCGACGGTACTGGAACTGAGTGGGGCCATCCGCACGATGTTACGCACACTGCTCCACGAAGTGTCCGATGCAAACTTTGTGCCACCGCTAACGTTTGCGGTGCGGTTGAGCATGGATACGTACCGCAGCGATCTGTCCAATCTGATGTTTGAGGAGGTGGCCCAATTGTTTGCCGGTGCGCTGGAAGAGGGACGCAAACCATCGAACGTGATCGCTGCTATGCTGGAACACAGTCGCATACCTTCCCGACCATTGCTGCTGGTGTACAGCCAACTGGTGAAGCAAAAACATGGCAGCCTGGAAAGGAATCTGTTCGTCGACTTGTTCGGCAACAAGGTAGTAGCTGTTTGGTAATGCTGTGTAAGTTGTACTTTATTTCCGGTGCTTGTTTTGCTTGTCAATTTCAGCTCCAATTATCCGAATGGTTAAATGAGCACAACGTCACACCCGAAGAAGTGGATCAGTTTTCCAAGCTAGTCGTGATAGGGCTTTACAAATCACGCCCGGCGGAAAGTGTCAGTTCCGTAAATGAAACCGAGCAGGATGTCCAATTCTCAAATGTATGTAAACAAAGGCACCGTGTGCCTCGCATCTTTATGGAATTATTCCTAACCCGATTGTTTTTTTCTCTTTCTTCTAGATGTTGATATCCCATCTGGTGCTGTTGGCTGGCAGCAAATTCCCGGAGAATTTTGGCAAAATGGTGCAGCACACGCTTAATGCTTACTCTCAGTGGCCTACCCTCCCACCGCTAATGTTGCTCGAGCTGTTGAATCTGCTCCGTGGCAAAGCGCAGCTTGGCGATCTCCAGCTCGGAATGCAGGAGACTGCACTGTGGCAAGCGCATCGTCAATTTGCCGAATCGAACTGTGCCGAACCGGTGGTAAGCTTTCAGGTGCTGGAATTTTTACTGGTAACCGTGACAGAACATTTTGTGCGGCAGTGTGACAATGCTCACCCGTGGAACGGAATGTACCGACGTCATGGTGTGTACGTGGAGGTGATAGGCATGATGATGGGCATGTTTGCTGAAAGCTTTCTTGCGTGCGGTATGGGCGACAACCGGATCCGGCATGGTAGGTGTACCGGGGTAAGAAAGGTTGAAGGAAATGCTAACATTATTGTGATATGTGTTTCAGTGCGTGATCATCTGCTGCCAACCGTGTATCGTATGTTCGAACCATGGGTTGTACCGTACGGTGCTGATGCTGTAACACTACCGGGCGGATACTCACTGACCTCGGCCTACATAAAGTCTACGACGATATCCACTACCGCAACAGCGAGACATTTCAACAACGATAAAGCGAAGTGGATGTTCGGGGTGCTGCTGCACACGATCGATTATACGATCGAGAAGGTACGGGTGGCTTACGCAGACACGGACGACTGCAGCCAAATACTGCTGTACTTTCTCAACTGGTATCTGGAGTGGTTTGTCGATACGCGCATCATGACTGCCGCACTGTACGTGTTCAACACGCTCGTGCTGGATCTTCCCTGGGAGCGTTTGCAACCGTCCGAGATGCTGATCGAACGGATGCACTCCCTGCTGGAACACCACAGTCCCGAGTGTCACGAGCTGTTGGCGTGTGTGTTTGTACGCTGCAACTGGCCGGCGAATAGCCACGGTCCACTGCCCGCCTGGTTGCAACGTACCCATGCGTCAACGGTGGCCATCTGTGTACGGTTAGCGTACGAACCGGTAATACGCACGGAAGCGAAAGTGCGTACCGCCATGGTACAGCTGTTGCAGTATTTTACCCGTCTGTCATGGGAAACACTGCACGTTGCTGAGCTAATACCCGCCCTGGATTGGTTCGTCATGACGGCGGATGCGGATTGCATGCTACGGGCACCGAAAGCACCGTGTCGTGAACTGGACGACGCACTGTTCGAGTAAGTGAATAGTTTACTGGGTCGGAAATGTATTGTGTATGTAATGTGTGCCTTTTCCAATGACACAGATTCCTCGAGATCGTTGCCGGACTGCGCTTTAATGATGCGAACCGGCTCGCACCGGGTGGTATGCAGCTGATGAAACGCAAGCTTTACCTCAGTGTCGTCGTGCGGATGTTGATGAACGCCGGTCGATCAGCCGGGAAGGTGGCAAACGCTAAGCCGCTGCTTGCTGGAACCGTACGGCAGCTGCTGTGTTCGGTGGGTGCCGTGCTGGATGGTTTACCGCTAGCAAACGGCACGGCAACCGACTGTCCACGTTCGAACGAGACACGCGCGATGGTGGTGGAGCTACTGACGAGCATTAAAAAGTGGCAAACGGAGAGCACATTGAGGTATTTGTAAAACCGTGCACACCATTTGTTTCAACTGCTAACTTTGTTTCTTTCCAAAGTCTGTTTGTAGATGAACTTATTCACATGCTCGAAAGTGACCCGAATGCACAGCTACTGACACAATATCTGCTCGAGTCCGCTACCATGCTGGATAGTGGTCCCGCTGTACCTTGGCTTCGTTTGCTGGAACATGCCGTCGGCCATTATTTACACCCGAAGCCGAAGGTGCCACCATCGTGCGCAACATGGCAGCAAGCATTGAATGTCATCGGCTGTACGGCCATCGGTCGGTGGCAGCATGAGCTACTGTTGCAAAACTGTTTACCCTTGTGTCTGGAGCTGCACTTCTTGCATCACTGGGAAAAGGCACGGTATGATCCGGTAGTGCAGCTCGAGCTTGTGAAGCAGCTGCTAACGACGATGACGGAGTTAAAAATCAGGTACGTATTTAGTGTGTTTATCATGCGTAGTTAGGGAACAAATACTAACGCAGCCAATTTTAGCGAACCAACGGAATATCAGCTGTATCCGCTGTGGTGCACACTCATCTACACGCTGCTGACCGTTCACCCGGAACCGGACGAGACGATCCGTACCGCCATCGGTCTGTTCGGTACGGTCAGCGACAACAGCTCGTTCTGGGTGGTCGGCATGCTGAAGAAAATGCTCGGCAAGGAGAAACAACCCACCGAACGGATCAGCGCCACCCGGTGTCTCATCGGCTATGCGTTTGCGGTGCTGCTCGCGCATGCTTATGCTTGTCGCGCACCGAGGCAAACGCCCGACACGGATGACTACGGTGATGCGAGCAGTCGCGGAACCGAACCGTTCACACTGCCGAAGCTGCTGAGCGCGCCGGAGAAAAGGGCCTCCCGGGGAAGAATAGTGTCCGCCGCGCTGGAACACTTCAAAACCGCATGCAGTGCATCGTCCCACAAGGAGTTCTACGGCCGGGTCGTTGCGCTCGTCGATACGGTCGGTGGGACGGTGGAACCGCACCGTATCTTCCAGCACGCCAAAGATATAATCGTTTTGCTGGAAAGCCGTGCAGAACCATTGCTTAACACACTCCTGGACGCAATCGTTTCGCGATAGTGCTAATGGGCTGTTTCCATTCCTTTTCGACTGAATTGTTAAGTTTGCACTTTTCACATGCGAATTTGCTTTTGATAATAGAATATTCCAATTACCTACCGTATGTGAAACACAAAACAAAGCTAGGTTAGACGAGATTGCGCAGCATGAAGCAATAAAAAAGGGGACTGAACGAATATTAGTCTGAATTCTCGAAGGGTTTCTTCCAATTTCCTTTTGTTTTCGCAATTTTTCGCATCCCAACAGACACTATACCATCCTTGTATGTATTATGCAGTTTAAAATAGATGTCGATATTTTATTGAAGCATGCTTCTGCCTGTTGCCACGCCATACCATCCGTTTGCCGCTACCACTTGGCGTGGTAAGCACGGAGTAAACGGTCGGATAAAACATGGCGTTGCCCAGGAGCAGAGAGATTAAGCGATAGAGAACGTTGCGCGAAACAGAACTATAGCGTACTGTATATCGTCTACCAATTTCACACGACCATAAGGGTTTTACTTCGTCGGTACGTAGGTGGCGATCAGGGCGGATCGCGGTGACAAAGGTACGGCATCAACCGGTACTTTAGTCCTGTGCGGATGGGAAGGGAAAAAAAAGAAACAAATGAAGAAGATCGTTCGATGCCGAGCGTTTCGGGACAGAGGGATGCACCACTTACTTCACACCGACGTTCGGGACGGCATAGTTCTGACTGGTCAGTACCACCGTCAGCTCACTACCGATGCCATCAATACCGCTGAAGTCGACCGGCTTCTGTTCGGTCTGGGCGAGATTCAGGACGACAAAATATCCAGGATTACCAGACTTTAGCCTAAAGCGAAAATGTTGACAAAGAAGGATTAGTGAGTGTGGTTGGGTTACACTGCTCTGGCACTACAAATTACACCTGGGCGAAAAGCAAAACGGTTGGGTTATAGCGTAAAAAGGAACTTACATATAGCTGTTGCGGGTTAGTTTTGAGTGTTTGTTAGCGTAATCGTACAGAAGCCATTTTTACAAAGAGATGAAATATGGGTTATGGTTAGATTAGTGTTGATAGTCACCCCCCACACCTGTGGTTTTTATAGTTTCGGTTACGCTTACCGTGTGTACGCAATGGCCGATGCGTTCGCATCGTTGTACACGTTGAACAGACCGTGCTGGAACGAGGGTGTCGCACGGAACTTTTCCAGCATTTCCACACTCTCGCGCGACACGTTGCCCTTGGTTAGTACGTCCAGCGGGAACACAGGCACGCCCGGCAACAGGAAGTGGAACATGGTGTATTCGGATGCGGGCACGTGCTCCAACGAGGCGCGATCGTACCGTAGCTGCAACCACGGCTTTTCCGACTCCCCGAGCGACCGGAAACCGTTGATCGTCCGGTAAGCGTTGTCGATGTCGTGGCGCAGCTTTCTGGCCACATCCGGACCACTGCCTTCGCGCATGTCAAACTCAATGTTACCGTACAGTGGTGCATCGATCGGCAGCGTACCGTTGACGGCAAACACCTCCGGCAGCAGGATGTCCTCCGTGACCGAAAGGAATGCTTCGCCGGCGGTCTGCTTGTGCACGTACTCGGTTAGCTCGTGGAACAGCTCGCCCAGTCCCTCGCGGTAGGTCGTTTCCTTGTGTGCCCAGAAGCCATAATCGGTGTGGGTTAGTGATTTGTCCGCTTCCTCCAGGTTCATCGGTGCTTCATTGCCACCGTCACGGTTGATCAGCAGATGCTTCGCATTAGCCAGGCGGATGCCACGTACGCCGAGCTCGAGCAGTGCACCGAGCGCTCCCTTCAGCTTGTCACGGGCGATCGGTTCGGTGAACAGGAGATCGTACCGATCCGTACCGAACTGCGACAGCACATACTGATTGATGGACGTGTTCTTCCAGGCACTGCCATCCTCGGCAATGGACAGCCAGTTCGGTGGCTTCAGACCCGGCTCGCGCCAAACGAAAGCCGAGTGTGCCGCACTATCCGGCTGCTGCAAAGCCTCTTGGAACATTGCATCATTCTTGGTGACAAAGTTCGGTGTAATGTCCAGGACGACCTTAATGTTTTTGGTGCTGTAATAAAAGAACAAAGCGCTCTATGAACAAAAAGAACGAAACAGTTCGTTGTTGGATGCCGATGTAAACAGAAGAAATGGTTTTGCCAGTTTGGCTCAATCAGTTCATCCGCCACAATCTTCTTAAAATTGTCGGCAAGGTCATATTGATTAGGAACACCTACCCGAACGTGCTGACCATTTGCTTCACTTTGCCCTGTACGGCAGCCGTATGGATAAAGTAGGTTTCGTCTGCCGGCAGCTGATAAATCACACCCTTTGCACCGTACCGCTCTACCTCGGGCAGCTGTTCCGCGTACAGCTCACTGTCCAGCTCAACTAACGGCCCCTCCTGCCACCAGGACAGTGGCACGGGGGCAGCACACTTGGGCGCATCGTAGATAATGTAGAACGAACCAAGCAACATGGCAGCCCACAGTGCCCAGAACAGCACAAACAGCAACCAACGCAGCCGAACCCAGAACGGATCGTTTGCGTACTTCATCAACTCCTCCTTGGTCATGCCGGTGAGCACTTGCTGTAGTAGACGAGCAACAAAGTAAACGAGATGAAAAGCACTGTACCAAATCAGAAGCCAAGAATGGCGCGATCTTTCTTCACCAAGACGTTTGCAATCCGTCTAAGCAGAAAAGATGCCTCGCAGGGTATACTTATAATATCAATCTTCACAGCATGCCATGGTACACACTCCGTACTTATGGGTGTTAATTGATTGTGTACCTTTCCCTCAACACACACAACCCGCTCGATTATTAGTACCTGGCTCTCCAGCTCCATGTCAATACGGGCGTCCCCATTCTGCGACGGGATAAACTTCACCTCCACCTCCTTCTGGGCAAGCTTGTCCTTCTCGGTTGGTTCTCCATCGCCGCGATTGGTCGGATCCAGTCCGCCACCGTTTAGCATACGTTCCTCCTCGCCGTCCTTGGCACCGGTTCCGTTTTCACGTGGCATCCGAAGGCTGTTATCCGTGCGGGCTGTCGTCACACCTAACGAAATCGATAGAGATCGACAGTTTGAGATGCGTGGCTATATATAACCGCTTCAGACGTGAACAGACGGTGCTGCTACGCACACGCACCAAAACCCATGGGGTGATAAGTGCGGTAATGACGTCATCACAAACGCCATTACATACCGTAAGGTAAGGAATGTTCGTCCACAAATAGACGATCTATATTCGTAGTCGAACGTAGATTGTCCGGCGTGCATATTCGTGAATGAAAGCTAAAGCTCTACAAACAACTCTAACCGCGTACTGTAAAATCTGATGCAACACAGCATCATTGCTAGAAGTTATCATGTGACCTGGGAGATAGAATTATCCTAAAAGATTAACCTCCTGTTCTGCGTTCTACAGCACCCTACCAACCCAGCAACTACAGTGAAAATAGCTAATTGAAACTAATCGGAATATCATGCATCATGCAAAAACTGGATACCAACCGTCAAACCCGTTCCTGTTAACGTCTGGTTCGCCTAGCTTTCTGTAGCTTTCCTTTCGTTCACTTTCAGCGCGCAATGCCTCGTTTGCAGATTGCTGCCTAACGCCTTCGATATCTAGCTTCGTACTATTGCGGGCGTTTTCATCCATCGCGTTTGATGCTAAGCAACCACAGACAGCCGTGCGTGCGTGAAGAAGAAAGCGCGAGCTTGGTGGAATCGAATCTAATCCCGCTTGCCAGACAGAGATGGGGTTTGCCGTAGAAATAGAAATAGATACGTGCTGTTGTATGTGTTCGACGCCTGTGTGTAAACCCCCTGAAAATGTGTGACGTGTGATTGCGTGCGCTTGTTGCTAAGGCTGGTAAACGTTCGTTCTCGCTCAGTCTCACTATAATGTAATGTATCGTTCTCTTTCAACTAGGAGGCTTCTTGAAAACAACGCTGCTCAACATACGTTGTTTAATATGGCGGAATCTTGGGTTCACATATAATTACAGGCAATTTATGTTTGCACACTGTATCTTTTAATCTCATTCTTCCCGTTAGTAAGTATTTTCCTTTTAATTAAAAACAGCTAGGCAACAAGCAGAATCTACATGAATTAATGTGCCGAAATGGGTTAAATAATATTGAACTCAAGTACAGATAACAAAACCAGTGTTTTCAAAACTGCATGCCGAAATTCATGATTTCCTACTTTTAATAAACATCATATACCATTCTAATATCGTTTATTCATACTGCAGACTTTGGCAAAGCCATAATTGATGAAATAAAAATGCACACGCATGGCCAACTGCCAAATTAAAACGAGTCCATGTAAACGCAGACTACTACTGTCAATTGTACTGCGAATTTGCTGCATGGGCAACACAATGTTTGGCATTCTTCGAATGGGTGTGACTGTGTGAAACGTCAAACAAGTGGCTGTTTACGATTATCCTTCGTCGTATTTACGTTGTTTTCGTTCCTTTACAGCGTTTGGTACGCTTTTCCTTTGAATCTCAACCAGTTTTCCACGCACCCGTACATTCCGGAAGAAGTTCCCGGTGTTCCCTTCACCGTACATACACAAGATGGACTACTCGAAAATGTTCCCGTTGGTGGTGCTGCTACTGATTGGGCTTGCTAGCGAATGTCGGTATATCCGCTTGTCCTTGGCATGCTTCGATACCTGCATCCTTTGTTAACAACAAAACCGCATATTTACGTTTTCTCCGTAGGTTCCGCTCACGAGTGTTACGTTTGCTCGAATCAAACCGGCAACACGGAGAAGTGTCTGAATACGGTTAAGATCTGCCAGCAGGGTGAGGACGCATGCCTGACGGAGATTCGGTGGGGTAGCACGCCGTACTTTTCGCTCGGTGCCCAGAAGCAATTTTACGTATCGAAACGTTGTGCCAAGAAAGAGATTTGCCAGCGTATCCGAACCAAACACATGCCATACTGCACGCACATCTGGTACGAGGATTGGACCTGCTCCGCCTGTTGCCTCGGTGATCGGTGCAACTATTACGTGATCGTGAGTACACAAGGATAGGGCGTGGATGTGAACACGGACGGGTTGACGTTTATTGTTGATTTTTATTTGCAGAGTGACGCACCCACGGCAACATTGTCCACGCTGCTGGGCGTGATGACGGCGTTCGGTATCTTGCTACGCAGCATCATAAGTAGCTGAAAAACGTGCGCCTAACGAGCGATGGTTACTTTCGGCTGATGAATCTGACTAGTTTGTAAGTGGTGTTTTCCAATGGCGGAACAATTGCAAACGAAACAGCAAAAGTGCACTTGTAACCCATACGGTGGTATGAAGCTCGTTTATTACAGTATTTGCCTTATCGTAAACATTCCCAATTAACCTCATGCTTCGTATGTCCAATGTGTCGTTATGGAAAACTTCACTACAACGAGCGGATATGTTCGAAAGAATGAAAGCTTTTTTTTACTTTAAAATCGTGTAGCAAACAATCGTGCCTCTAGGACTAACAGCTGTGCGAACTCCGAAGCAGCGAAATTAAGCCACTAAGATGTATTAAACGATTCCGTCCAACTATTTTTTAAATGAAGCATCATCTCATTGTATACACAACATCGGGTATAGCTGATGAAATATACACATAAATGTAATGTAAAGTTAGAAATTTCGTGTGGGTATTTGTTGCGTATGACGATAGTATCACAAATAATGCACGCTATAGAGATGGTTTTGAAGCTACTAAACAGCATTAGGGGATGATAACAACGGGCTTTCAGAATTTTCTTCGTTCCTGCCTACAAGGTTGGTTAACAATGGGAAGCAAATATAATATTAAGCTTGATTAGCCTAATAGCCTTGACAAAACCAACTTGGATAAACCATATTCTTCAATTAGATTAACCGATACAAAATACCAAATAAGTCACGATTTGCCATCATGAGCCAACTCATTCAACGGGCATGTTTACGGTTAGCGACCGCTATCGACATTCCGACATTTGTCCTACATAATTATACGTATTAATTACCAAATGTGTGTGTCTTGCTCGCGCAAGACCTTGTACGCGAGCGACTTTATAACTCCATTACATTCGTTCATCTCCGGCATAACTTATGAAAGAAACAGGACAGTGACATCCAGCATGCTGGCGGGTTAGTAAAGCATACTTAAAAAAAGGGTCCCACCGCTTTGTAAACCATGTTAGGTGCACATCATCACACCGCCCGGACCCAGAAACCTTCTGGTGCACCTGAACTTGCCTGCAGTTTATTACGAACCAGTGTCTAGACGTGCTCGCACACTAATTATCATTTGAACAAACATACCACACACATTAATATCTGTCTGTCCGGTTCCAACGGCAATGATCATGATCATGAGCTAATGGTCGCTGCTCGTTCGCACCTTCAACCAGACGTCTACTGCCATTGAGCGTGAGCCCTTCCTCCAGCACCCGCCTCCCCGGCTCATCGATTGAGGGGAGAGAGACAGTAACAAAAAAAAGAATTCTTGCCGAAGCCGATCAAGCATTAAACGGTTCACCGTGTCGCGTTTGAACCGCTCACGGGGAAAGATTAAATTATAACACTATTATTTTCCTATTAACCCCTTACCCATGGCGCAGGTTTTTTTTACTTGTACGATTCTAATGGCGATTAATGTTGGAGGTGGGCGAGTTGTAAACATTGTAACGATTCTAGTCCGAAACGAAAATGCCCGTGTTACTTAATTATGTGAACTGCACACAAAAAACATTGTTTGGCAATGCGAGAGGCAAAATCTTCGAAAGTAGTAAGTGGTTTTTATAGATCAAAATTTAAAAGTTTTTCAAAAACGCGTTCAGAGACTTAAAAAGGGAGTTGTGTAAGTAATTTTACCGCTTGGAGTCTTTTGAAACCTTACCTTAAACCTTAAGCGCTTGGAGCTTTTAGGTACATTAAACTGCTTGGAGTCTTTTGCAGACTCAAAGTAGAATAAAAATTGGTTCTTTACCGTTCACGCAGAATCTAACAGTCTGGAATCTTAGCGATGAATAAATGTGACTTCTTTATTTTTATTACACTATTTCCATTTATTCACACCTCGTCCTGTTTTGCGACACAACAATGTTTCAGCTTTGCTTGATCAAGCAAGCAATAGATCAGGATAGATCTATCCGTAGCAGAGCAATCCTGCCGTAATGGGATTTGGTACTGGTTCTGGGTGGTGTAAGTAATCGCCGCCATTTGGATGCAAAAAAGGCAAATAATTACAAGCAATGATAAACAATCCTATCGGAGGAGATATCTCCAGATAAGGTGCAGTGGTGGTAGAAGGCATTTAAAGTACAGTCCGATGGTCGTAAACAAGTGCAATAAAACGTTTTGGGGTCACCGTCGAGTGTTACATGCGGAAGTACCTGCTTACTACAGATTTTGTTTGTTTGTGTGTAATCTACCTTTATGAGGGTAATAAATAATGCCATCAAATCAGACAATTCAAAAACGCACATGTGCATGTGAAGGAGGACAGTGTCCTAATCTTTCAGCATCAACGGTAGCACGACCAGCGGTGGCACATAGGCCGGGTTTTCCGCGTACAGCGTCCAGGTGCGTTTGATACAGTCGATGATACCGACGCAGATCGTTTTCACCTTCTGGTTTTTACCATGGTCCCGGAACACCTTATGGTCCTTGGCGGTCATATCGCTCAACATCCGGACGACGTCATCCACCGTTTTCGGCGGCGGATACTTGGCGAACGTCTTCATACGCTCCACACTCGATTCGATGATCAGTCCGCTCACTTCCGGCACCGGCAGACGCTGATAGCTGTTCACGTGGATGATATGCTCCCCGGGGCTAGCCGTCAGTATATTCAGCTGCGACTCGTTCCCGTTGGTGGCGGGACCCATTTCCGCGTTGTGAAACAATCGGTCACCTTCCTGTCTGCGGTTGGAAGGAAGAAGCAACAGTTTATCATGCGGTTTACCATTCCACAAACCACCTTACCTTAGGAACGTCATATTGATCGAGCATCCGTCAGCCGCGCCAACGCCATGATCGCGCAGAATTTCCTGTGCCTGTACGAAGTTCTCCGCCGCTAGCAACGCACGCGTGATAAAGTGACGTGCTGCAAAGAACGAATAGGACACAATAAGAATTCTCCCCCCGTCACCAAAAAGGGAAACAAAACACAGTTCTTACGTGTTTTGCCACCGACCAGCGTCTTTGCACTGAGTGTATTGATCGAGAAGACCAGCCCATGATGGTTCGCGTTCATCGTGTAGCCGGGCAGGTGTCCCGCATAACACAGCGACGTAAACCGTTCCTCCACCACCTTGTGTTTGCCTTCGGGCGTTTCCGAGATGATGTGGGCCGACACGAAGTAGAAGTGATTCAGCACCTCGGACAGGGCATCCTCCGTATGACCCAGTACGACCTGCGCATGACAAAAAAAAAATCGGAAATCTAACCCGTGCTGACAGGTGATCGTATGAAACAATACTCACACAGTCGGGTTCATTGACACAGATGGTGGAGCAACCGATCGGTTGGTTATTACCATCCTGTCCACCGACGATCACATCGTCTATGTGTAGCAGAAACAGCTGTATGGAGCAACGGGAATGAAATGTAGATTAAAACAAACTCGGACGATTGTCGTTTATAGGTACCCAGCCGCAGACATTACACTTTATCCTTTGTGACGTGTAGAGAGCTTTTGCAACTCTTTGCAAACAGGCTTACAAACTAACAAGCTTAGCGCTGGAAATGTTACGCCAACGAAATATTACTAACAGGATTATCTACCCAGTCTGTGTAGGATGCCATAATCCCCCCCCCCATTTTTACATAACGGCTAAGGACGTACTACTTACTCCTGAGAACGACCCCATTCTCTTTCCAGGTATTGTTTAGCAGCTTTATACTTTACAGTAATTACCTTGTAAAAATCCACCTTCGCACCATCCGCAACGCCCTGCAGCTCGCGGATGTACTGGGGAAACGATCGGTTCACGTTTTCGTACGTGTCAGCGTAGATTTTACCTGTTAGGAATTGACGCACGTTTTGTAACTAAAGTCGTGTGCTGCGGAGGGAGGGGGGGGACTAAAGAAATCCATCTTCCAAGCTAATACTTACGGCCTTTCTCAGTGTTGAATATGGGAATGTACGTTTCGTTGAGAGTGGCCGACTTCTCCAGAAAACTGTGGATGATGGCGGCAAACGTACGGCCCTGGGGGGAACGGAACAAGAAGATGTAAGGTGAAAACCGGGTGTACGGAGGATATTCATCAAAAAGACTCTTGAAGTTGGAGCGGAGTTTGATATGCCAAATGCCATGGTGATTGTCTTATCGGTTAAGCCTCAAACAATGTGTTTCGGAGACGATAGAAACGAAGTCATTCCTATCGCTTGTTTGCTACTCATAAAACACATGGAAGTGAACCATATCTGCACTGCACTGTGTTCTGCTGGAGTATCTCCTTATCTCGTAAAGCTGTTTTCCATTGTATCTCCCCCACGGTTGTAGGTCATCTCACCAGAAGTACAACCAACACACCGGAATTGTTGGAACCCATCGTGTTATCTTGCACCCAATATGCGAGATAGACGGTTGTAACCGTATTGCAACTTTTAGGGTTTCTTACAGTAGCTTACAAAATCAACTGTTTTTTGTTGTTGTTGCATCGTCTATCCTTGAGTGCTGGTGGTTTGAATCTTAGCACACCCGCACGGCACTTTTAGAACAAACAAACACCGTTACGGATCCTCCAGCGAAAAACTTACCACATCAAACCCGACCGTGTAGTGTGTGCCGCGCGTGTACAGTACAGGGATAGCGTCACGGCGTTCCAGATCACTCATTGCGTCGGTGTTACGGTGCAGAATGAAGAAGGCTGATTGCAAGATGGCAAGATGAGATGTAGGTGGATTGATGAGCCGATGGCGTCTGGCTGGCGGGCTCGTAGTACACACCGCCACACAAACACTGCACTCGCACACGACAGTACAGCCCGATAAGACACAGTCAAGACCCGACAAGACAAACAGGCGCCGCAACGCAACCGAATATTGTGGTAAGACACTGCGCGCGTTTGCGGGAACGTTAGAATTGGTGTACCCGTTTGCGGCTCTCAGCGAACGGTAACTGGTGGTCTAGTTATGTTTCCGTCCTGTTTATAAATATTCTAGCCAACCGTTGGGTGCCGTACCAGTGTGTTTATGTCGCATGTCGTGCCTGCTTTTGAGTGTCGTAGCCCCCTGCTCCTACCCGACACCAGCTGTCCAGTGTATGCCCTATCGCAAAACACTCACACCTTTTAGTTCGACACCCGTCTTCACGACCCCCCTCCCCGTCCTTCCTTCCAACCCGCACGGTTCGTGTAAACCGCGACCAACCGCGTGGTTGGTGGTGGTGATGGTGGTGGTCTAAACAGGGCACGACACGGTATGATTAGCTGCGAAAGAAGCGTCCGTCTCTTGCCTTCTGTTCTGCCGAACGGTGGCTCCTTACAGTGAGGAGGAGGGAGCGAAGGCAAACATCGTGGCAAAAGAAGCGGAAGCAATGGTGGAAGACGCAGGGAAATTAGTCACCTGTCGCAAAGAGATGAGAGATGGGGTTGGGTGACTGCGGTGCAAGAAATGCATTCGTGCCATTCGGCGGTGCACGCGGCGAACCATGCGAGAATGGAGTCTCGCATACTCGGACGGAGGCATAGGGCGGATGTTGTGGTGGTAGTAAACCCCATTCGAGAGGAGAGGTTCGATCGAAACCGAGCTGCCGAGCCTCACAACCGACAGGTCAGTCGCTCTTATAAGAGCATTGCGTGCCGATCCGTTCGCTTCCCTGACCTTACATAATGAGACGCGACCGGGTCCGGGTCCGGGTCCGGGGCTTTAGCCTGTGCAATCGAAGCGGTAGAGGGTAGATTAAGAACTGTACTGCCTCTGCTAGACGTCATGGACTACATTATTCCTCCACTGCCCCCCGTATGTAAATGACCTCCAGCTCCACACAACCACCATTGGACGGTTGTTTCGAACGGTCCGAAGATTATCGATCTTTCCGGTCCGGCTTATCGGAACGACCGATCCACTGCTTCTCTGCTCCGTGTTAGCTCAGAATTAGGCATTTTTGTGACCTTGACCAATCCTCGTGTGTGTTTTTTTTTATTGCTCCCATACATACAAGAGAACTAGAAGTTTAAAACAAAAGCAAAACAACACAATATAATCTGGGTCACACGAGTTTGTTTAACGCGTTTCGGTAATGGCGGTTGAAGATTTCAAAATCAAACCAAAACCGTTTGTAACATTTGGGATAAATAACCGCAAAACGTTTGTGCCGTTGATAAACCCATCTGCGGTCAGACATGTTTTGTTCGCTGCGCGCGTGTTTTTGTGTGTCCATTTCCGCCCAATAATGCTTCCGCGGTTACCCTTGACGCTAAGATGTCTTCATGCTTGGTGGAATAGAATTTTCACGGCACTGTGACGCCATATTGCTTCCGCCTACGTGATTTATTAGATCGTTGAAGGTTACACTCTCTCTCTCTCTCTCCCTCTCTCGAGTGCCGTACCACAGCGCGTCTCCACAGATGTTTTTTTTAAATATATTCGTATCCAATTAACCCATAAGCACGAAACACCAACCGAAAGTAGTGTAGGTGTGTTTGCTTCCACAAATCGGTAAGGTTTAGGCAAATCGCCATTAATCGCACTCCTTTTGCACACCGCTGAAGGCGCCAATCGGGTCACGATGGACGTGGTGATATGCACGTCAGGGACTCGCTGTTAGGGATAAATGGATGCGGACGTCCCTCGTCCACTTAAGACCACGCAACACCGTAGCTAAAAACAATCGCGCCGGGAAAGGGAATGCACACGCACAGCACCCGCAGGTCATGGTTTTCCTGTTCCGGTTTCCCTGCGAAACCCTTTTGGCCACAGCATTATTACCACCGCACGATCTGCACCCGGGTGCCACTTGCACGACCGCACCACAATGTTCAATGCCACAGCGAATGGTGCGCGCCCCAAAGAACGCATTGGCATTACGCTACCCTCCCCACAGCAATCCGCAATGCGGCACCCGGATTTGGCTTTTAAATTTTAACGCCTTTTCTCTCTCTCTTTCCACTGCATTCTGATCTTCCCCCCCCCCCCCCCCCCCCCCCTTGGCCTTCGTAC
>KB663766.1:604944-804977 GCA_000349025.1 Anopheles minimus
TCGCTTCCCTCACCCCCCCCCCCCCCCCCCCCCCCCCATCTATTGGGCGCCTGAAGTTGATAGTTTCTGTCTAAAAATTCCGTGATCGCTCAGGAACAAATGGTACGATCCATAAAAATGCAGAGTTTGATGATCTCATTAATTTAGTTCTTCGGCCGTACCCGGGTTTTCTATTCAACTGCCTGAAACCGAAACAATCGAAAGGGGGAATTGCGAGGGGGGTTGGTTTTGATCAGAGGAGCAAACTTGTTTGGCCATTTAGTTTGGGCGCGTTTTTAATATACGACGAAGCGTGCATTTGTCGCCACGAATCGCACTCAAACCCACAAAAAACACAACAATCGGCTTTTTTTCTTGTTTTTTTTTTGTGGTGGGCTGAAACAGACGCGAGAAGCGTAATAAATGAAAACTACTCTAAAACAGGTGGTAATGCTTACACACTCACCCACACACTCCGTGGTAGATGGGCCAAGCAGTGTCGAATCTTGAGCACCAAGCAGAGCGCGTTCATGATGTTGCTCCATCAAGGTTGGCTAATAGTTTCACACTTCCCAATTTGAGAGAAGTATCTAAAACGTTTGACTAATTCACTTCCGAGTTCAAGTCTACAGTGGAAGTCGTAGCCTCACTTAAAATACACAAGCGCCTCTTATTAGTAGAAGCGTTATTCGCGAAGAATATAAATGAACTATATCCTAACCTACCTCAAAATTGTTTGCCGTGTCCACAAGTCGATGATTCAGTCGTTCGCTACTTCCACTAACCGAGGGTTACCTTTTTGTGACCTTCCAGTGTATCTCTTAATGTCTTGGCAGAGAACCCCGCACATTTGAACATATCTACAACAGATTGGTGCAAGTGCATTGTGCATATCTGCTCCGTGCAAGCGGCGGAACTTTTCCATTAATTGATCATTTGCATCAACAAAGCTGGAATGCATTGTTAGTACATTATACCAGCGGACGTACAACACTTTCTACAATATTTTCATTTTTTCCAATATCTTTCAAAACGTTGGCCTCTATGTTTTGAGTATAATAAGGCACTTTTGGTTCTTCTCCACAGTTTCCACGAACCTGTGTTTTCATATTTATTTACAAAACAAATAGTAACAGTGTTGTATTGAATCAAGCACAACGATAAGAGTGGCGTACTATCGGAAGCATTGATTGACAATGTAAAGTAGCCTTTAACGTATGTAGAACATGAGAACAAGTATAAGGAATGGAAGAAAATTAATCTGTTTTCGATTAGTCAATTTGTCACGCTCTCTCTCTCTCTCTATCCTCAAACCGCTAACCTCAAAACATGAATGAAGCAAAAAATGTAAACAAAAGTGTAAAATCTTTAAATGATGTCAATTCCATTCCACTCTTTCCTATCTTTCTCACTCTCTCTCTTTCTCTCTTTATCTTTCTCTATCCTCAAACATGTAACCTCAAACCATGAATGTATAAACAAAGTAAATAGATGTCCAATCATTAAATGATGTTAATTCCATTCCGTGGAAATGATAATAAAAAAATGCACAAGGTGTTTGATGTAATGTTTTAACCCTCATCCCTTTGTCTATCTTTCTCACTTGCTCCGTATTTTTCATGTCCTTTCCTATCTCTTATCTATTCTTTGGGTCCGTTTGTAAATTCTGCGTATACGTTGCGTTTGCGTATCCTCTTTTTCCACCATCAATACATACGTGTAACAGCATTGCGTTCAGTACCAACATTTTTCCTCCCTACGCTTTAGCTATTTACATTGGCGGATCCCTTCGCATATGCCGTTGTACAGCGACCGGGTATCGAAATGGTCTTCTTGTCAATCTGGGTTGAAATAGCATTCTTTCCACAGGCAATCCAAACATTAAAAGCACTTCTCGCATCCTTTCTGTTACTGGTCGACGTCGAAGCAGACATAGAAAATCTCTATCTCGCGGCAGTCGAGGGAGATTCACCTTGTGGGGGAAGGCCCGTTCAACGAGGAATTGTGGTCGCTGTGCGGGTAAAGGGAGCTTCGGTGGTTGTTGTATACGTGGACGATCGTTGTATCTAGGCGGTCGAGGCGGTCTTCTTACGATTCCTTGACGTATGCCCAATCTTCGAGGAACGGGGAATGTAAGTTCTCGATTTGCATCGACGTTTTGACGTAATCGGATGACGTTTTGAGTCTGGATGTGTCGGATTTGCCTGGACGTTCAGGGATACGTGGACTTGGAGGATTTACTGGACGATTAAGGGTTATGTGGACGTGGAGGTGGATGTACAGGATGTTTTTCGATGCCTTCTGAAATAATTGGAAGTAGTAGGTCCGTTGAAAGATCAAAGATAGATTAAGGAGGTACATAATCTACTGGACTATCAGGGATAGGTGGATTTGGAGGAAGTACTTCTAGAGAATCAAGGGTAGGTGGAAATACAGGAGGATTTTCTAAGTGATCAGCGCTAAGTGAAAGAAGATTATCTGGATGTTCTGAGATAGGACTTAGAGGAGGTACTACTTCCTTAAAGGCATGTAAAATTTTCATAACGACATCAAACTCATCATTTGTATAATTTCATCCATGGTAGGTGAAAGAACAGGTTCTACTGGATACATGGTGCTGGAGGAGAAAAAAAAATACATTGTTGGGGTCAAATCAAAGCGTTCACCAAAAATGTTGCCTAATTACCGTTTCATTCAGCGTGAGAGATAGCTTCTAAGTTGGTCGTGAATGCAACCGCTTGATTCCCCCCCGGACCTTCAGCCGCCGGGTGAGCTGTTTCGTTTCGTTGAAACTCTCGCCAATTTGTCTGCAATATTGATAAAACACACATTTATTACCTACATGTACGATATAGCTGAGGCGGAACGAAGGGTGTTGCTTTTGGAGTATCGAAAGCGCTGACGCTGAAAAATTGAAAACGTTGCCAAAAGGAACTGCATACTGCAAAGCATAACTACTGGTTGACACGAAACGCAGTCTTGATGATTTAGGATCACTCTTTCTGTCGAAAAGCTGATCTTAACATGGCTATTGCCGAAAAGTTGAATGAAAAAAAATTATATAATGAAAAGAAACCATTTCACAGAAAGATCGATGATAAATCGGTCAGATGGTGTTCCGTGTGAACTAGTAGTTAATAACAAAATCCAAGAAATCGATGAATCATATAAAATGCCCGGCTAAATCAATCCGCCGGACTGATTATCAGCCTGTGGGTAGTAATTTTTAAAAATGCGTTTGCAAGCTCTATGAACATGAAGTTATGATGTAAGCAAACACGGTTGTATCAAAGACAACCCATCAGTACTATGGAAGACTTTGCCTAAGAGTTATACATGTTCCAAAAAAAAAATGTAAAACATTGAACAAAAGATTCAATAAAAACACTCAAGCTTAGCAGTGTATTAAAACACTCCAAGCTCGGATCTGCCTTTGTCTTCCCAAATAAAAAAAAAAACAACGTACGCAAACCCATAAATCCAACAAACACAAAAACCATGAACAGAGAATAACTTAAGTGTATCTACTATTCACGTTATATGAAAAGGGGGTTTTGCTATTCTTGATGAAATGTTACAGGCCGAAAGGCTAAAATCATATAGAAAATGGTTTCACATGTTTTAAAAATTGAATTTTTTTTTGTGCAACACTCTCCGATTTACCGCTTTGTTGTTTTTCTTTACTTGTTGCATATAATAGCTCGATCCATCCACATGTGCGGTGCGCGATGATGAAACAACTGTTCCAAAGCAGTAACCGAGGTAGGGCGTGTAAAACACGCACACCGCGCCTCCGTATTCTGTACAGCAACAGTGCATTTCCTGGTACGAAGCGTTGGGAGCCGTAATATTGTTTTTTTGACAATATTTTAATAATTTATGTACTTTATGTAATATTTGAACAACTAACAAAAATGTAGGAACAAGACGGCATGGGAGGGATGAAAAGTATGACCATGTTCGGAGAGGGGTGTACCATAGGAATATACACTGTCGCACCAGCAGAATAACGTTTCGCGCGGCTCATACTTACACGCTTGGTGTAGATTGCGTTATTCCGCTAAATTGGAATACTGGTTTAGGCTGCACGATTGCATGAAAAGGAGAAAGAATTATTATTCTAATTGCAGCGAGCGAGCACAATTCTACGCTAACTATTTTAACCTCTACACCTCTCTGTCTGTCTCCCTTACCACAACAACCAATAACCGACTAACGAGAGCAAATGAAGTTGAAATTTAGATATAGAGATTATGTTTTTGGGCGGCCCTTTCCAATATATTTCCTCGTCATTCAGAATAATTGTGCATTTCGGTTATATTTTGACAGTGTCATTAGTTAGCTTAGTGCTGGTAAGTGTTTGAACATACATTAACTGTGCGATTGTGTGAATCAATTGTAGAGTGTTGATTAAGGAGGAGAAGAACTTGTTCACTGTCGATTGTGGAGCCAATTTTTATAAGGACGACTCCGAACCACACTAACCAAAATACAGTTTGTGTCACATCACAAACAGAAATAAAGTACCCCCCCCCCAAAACCCAATCAGTAGCTAATTAAGTAAGTAATGCGTTTAGAAGGTGTTATGTTATTGTATCTACGATTTGCACTATTAAATGTTTTTTTCAAATCTCACCCTACCTTACTGTGAGTATTAGTAACTAGTACTTTTCCAAAATATACATACCGCAGTGCTGCAAACGGTGGTGCCAAAGTTTGCCGGGGGTTGTCCAAAAGCCCGAAACGGATTAGCGGTCGCATCATTGTTCTCCCGAGAAACGTTACCAAAGCTCTAAAAGGGAAATATAAAATGGCGTTTATGTGTCGTACGGGCATTTGTAAAGAGCGCAAAACTACTACTTACAGTGTTGATGTTGTTCACGTTAGCTTGGGTTGGAGCGGTACCGAATCGGGACGCGACGATACTACCGCCGCCGAATGATGCCATCAAATTGGTGCCGGTCACCGTTGTCCTTGCGCCAAATATACCACCGGTACTAGAGGACCCTGCCGCACTGGACCCGGTGGTGGGGCTGCTGCTGTCGGACGTCATTAATGGCACATTTGGTTGCTGGTGCAGGAAAATGCTATTCCGCTGTGTTTGTAACCCGCCGCCAGATGGCGCTGCGTAGCTGCCGATTGCAAATGGCTGGGGTGTTTGGGCAGTCCCGGTATCACTGGCACTGGTAGCGATCGACACGGTTGGCATGGCAGCCGGGGTTACGTTTGCGCTGTTGGAGCTAGCGGTGGAAGCGCTTGGTTTGGCTTTTTCGCAGCACAGACAACGATCGAGGTCGACCGAATTCGGCGCCATGCATGCATCGCATACCCACGTAGTTGCTTTTTGACGATCGACGAGCGCTTTGAAAGCATCTTCCACGTTAGACAAATTGCAGAATGGTGAAACGGACACCGTTTCATTGTTCTTGTTCGCATTTGCTTTCGGCTCACTTGCTTTGCTTTTGTTGACATTCTCGCACGCAACGCACGAGTAGCGCAGGGGATCGTTGCGAACCATGCACACGTCGCATACCCACGTATTCGTCGATTCGGCTATCAATTGCTGGAAGGAGCAATACATCGGTATGTCCAACTGGTCTATCACATGTGGTTTGTCAAACATAAACGCTGGCACACTAGCGTCATCTACAACGGCACCCTGCTCACTGTCTGCGAGCAAAACTGGTTCGACGAAATCAAACGCGTTGCCCCCGGTTGTTGAGCAATCAGCATCGGCAGTCTTTTCTGGCGTCTGTTCTGGTTCCTGTACCACACTACTTGCGAATGATGCGTCCGCTCGTACTGCTTCTGTTTCCGGCAATGGTGATGGTGGTGGTGGTGCCATCGTATGCTGCTGTACAATTTCCGGCCGGACCGTTTCTTCCAAAACCACTTCCCGTTCCTCTACCGTTTCAAGATTCGGGCGTTCTTCCGTCGTTGCTGTTCGATTTTCTGCGGAAGCTGCAGTTTCGCGCTGTTGGTTGTTTTCGGTATTTTGGTAGACTTGCAACGGCCAAGTCATCAACGGTGCAATCGGTGGATACGGCACATCTTTCGTCTTTTCGCACAAAATGACACCAAGTACTTGTTGACGCAAAATCGGCAGCATTTGTGGGATGCGCAAAGAACCCGGTGGCAGATCAGTACGGTGGATCATTTCGTGTAATTCCTGTCGAACTTCCTCGTGTGTGGGCATAACTTTACCTTCCTTTTTTGCCTTATCGAATTCATCCAGTATCTCCAATATACGCTTTGAAGACGCCGACATGACGGGCGGTTTTCCGTCTAGCTTCCTCTTTTTACCCCTGGCGGATGGAATATCGCGTATCAAAGCGCTGCTGTAGTGACTCGACCTGTTCCGTGACCCGATATATTCGATACCCAGCGTGTTCGCGGCAGATGCGCCCCCGTAACGCGTTAACCCGTTGTAAAATGGTGACCCTCCACGCTCGGGCGAAATTGGCTCATCGTTCAAAGTGCCAGATTCTTGGTGTCGAGTTCGATACGAGGTGTACAGATTCTTGGTTGGCTTTTGATGAGATGCAAAGAAATGTCTCCCCACTATCCCTCGACGCAGCTGCTCTTGTCGCTTCCGGTAACAGCGGTTGCCCAAAAATGTAGTGACACGGCGCTTCGGGTCGACGGATGCATTATCGATCTTTGCTAGATATTTGAACGGATCGAATGGTTCAAAAATGTCCTCCCTAGCCTTGGCCTGCTGCTCGCTAATGCCGGATGATTCACGCCTCTTCTGTTGGGTTTCCTCCTTCAGCCCCACCGCAGCTGCTTCATCATGTTGCTCTTCACGTTCATCGGGCTGTATGGAATGGTGCGTTGCGGACGGTGGTAAAAACACGCTCGATTCATCCCGACCACCTCTGGCTGCCGACGCACGCTCGAACACAGAAGGAACGTTGACCGGTGTGCGGTCATCGCGACTGTAAATGCGTTCCGTAAGTTCAAAGGGTTGATTCGTTTGGCTTGACTGATCGGTACGACTGGGCCTGGCTAGACGAACATGGGAACGATCGGGCGGCGAGACTGAATCATCTACAATCTCATGCAGTCGGCGTCGTTTCGTCGGGGGTACAGTGGACCTATCGTGCTCGTCGGACCGCTGCCAACCTGGCGAGCTCCATTTTTCCTTGGCATTGCGAATCAACTTCGATAGAACACCTGCGACGTTGTTACAAATTTTGCCGACAAACGACTAAAATGATGGCACAAGCCGGAAAGAAAAATAATATCAAATTCAAGTAATGGTATACCGCTATGCTATTGCTACTTCGAAACAATATCTTACCTGCTCTGCATCGTTGCTGCTTGTTTCGTTTTGATTCCGAGAAGAATTTGCATCATCTTCCTCATGCGAGGCTTCGAACTGGTTGCTTTGATGCTGCTCGTCGTCGTCGTCACATTCGCTTGAATCGGATTGATAGCTCGGTTGACCCGAGGACGACATCTTGAATGCTTCGCACGCACAGATTTTACAGTATTTTGATTTTTCTCTGGTGGATTGTCGTTTTTGGCTAATGGCGTTACCTGTGTGCTCTCGCTGGTTTCTTTCTATTTCGATGAACCACTCACCACATGCACGACATAGAAATTGACGAACTGTCACTCACACCACTGGCTACTTTCGCCGAACCAGCGGTTATATTTTACGTAAAGTGTCAATTTATCCACGTGCGGTGGCTTGCTTCGTCACGGCGTCACTAACTGCCGAAAGAATGAAAACCATTCAACAAAAAGCGCGGTGAAACTGAATCTCATTCTAACCGTGGTGAGCACAATAGGCCCTTGGCGCCGGCAGCGCACGAACCCCAAATTTTGTATATTTCTGCGAAATTTCTGACTACGCAAGATAGATAACACACAATTTGGCTACTGCAATGGATGTTTTTGCACATTAACAACCGACAAACCTTTAACGCTGCTGGTCAACGTGGAAAAGTGGCGGCGAAATTACCAGGAACCTTTAGGCACGAACGTTTCTGCGAAAGTGATTCTGGCGTCGATCTAGGCGGTTATGTCTAAATGACAACGCGTCTTGACAGTTGTCAGCCGATGGGCGATGTTTTGCGATGATGTGCGGTGATTTTGTTTGTATTCTGTATTTTGTTTGCATTTAATCTTCTGGAAAATGTTTTCAAGTTACGATGTCTAATGGAAAACTATATACGACCTATTTGTCCTCAGTAGGCACCGTTTTATATTATTATTTTTTTTTATTTTTATTTAATTTTGTTACCTTTTCAATTTGTTAAAGTTAATGGAGAAACCTTGTAGAATTATTCTCTACCGATCTTGGCGGCGGTGTCTATCAAACGTCAACGTGCAATGAAAGGAAAAGTTAAATAAATAATAAACAAAAATTGGAACTAGAAGCGAAACTTCCATACATATTCATTTCAAACACAAATAACCTGATCTCGGATAGTTAATGCTGGTATATGATTTATAGTGCTCAGTGGCTGTACAAGCAAACTACCGCCAATTTTCAGCTCTTGAAGCTCTATAAGCGGGAGCTACTGAAAGCGGCTAAAGGCGCTCCCCGACTGTGACAACAGCACAACACGAGCCTCCTGCCAGGCAGGTTGTTTACGTTTTGCTGATGGAAATCTACGCGAATTGATATCTCTAGTCAAAGAACCCCCGGCGTGTAGTGATAAGGAACTTGTAAAGTTTTCTAGTGTTATCTTTATCGTATGCATATTTGCGTGAGTAATTGTGTGCAATCTCTCAAAACAGATGTTAACAAATCGCCATCGCGACGTTTGGATAAGCAAATGAACATTTTTGGTAAGTTAAATATGAGTATATTGTTGCAAGCACTACAGCGACTGCTATTGTCGTTAAACTAACAATTACATGGAGATTACGCGCAATAACACAACGGGATAGTTTTGGCCAGGTCGCTATGAAACCATAGCAGGTTAAGTGTAATTGATTTATGGTGCTATGCCGTGGTGCTTTTAGACGATACCGGGCAATGTATCGAATTGCAGTAATATCGCAAAGCAGCGATTCAATTGGGTACTGCTGGATTGATTGGCTACATTCCACAGTTATAACTAAGCGTGAAGCGCATCAAAACACATACACTTGTAACTAAGTTACATTGAAATCTCAAATCGTTCAGCTTATAAAATTCAGCTGCGTGTCGGTCCTGCGCTACCATATTGTCGGCGTTAAGACGTTAAGTATACCCGCCAACGATGGGATTGTAAAGCCGGGTTAATAGGATTTTATGTGCAAAGAGCATTCGCACACAATTGCACGTAATATGTTGGAAGGTATTTCTCTGTGGGTCACACTAAGTAGTAAGAGGCCAATTAAGAAGTCATACAAAAGCCTTGCTGGCCACTAACAGCTGTTAAGTAATCAAAAAGTACACTATCCGTCGCAAAAGGTCGCGAAAACTTTGTCACTGGTCGTCAAATGTGTTGTACGAACGTTTGCTTGTACTATGCAATGTATTAAAAAAAAAACAACAATCTGAAAGAATTTGCTCTAATATAATTTATATGCGGTTGAAAATAATTTGATGGAAAACGGTACAGAACTCCCATAAATTGTTATCCGGAAGCCCTGAATGATTATCATTGCTGTTTTGACCTGTAGCGTCATCTGCTGCATCTTGCCTGAACCCATATGAAGAGTTTAGCGAGCAACGCTTGTGGCTTCTTCTAAGTAAATCCAAGCCCTAAATACCACACAATTAGAGAGTGTGAAATACCATTCAAACGGTCGATTAGATGCAGCTGGTGCGTTCAATTCGCTCCTGTTCGCAACGAATGAAATAAAAGAAAAGTCCTTTGGGGGTAAATGGATTATGTTCCGTTACCTAGTTTTGCTAAAACTGGTATGTGTGTGTGTGTGTGTTTCCTTGGTAATTGGTGTAACTGTTGGTAACCTTTGTCATTCCATCGCCCTTGTATAAAAGGGACCGGACTGTGCAGGGTGATATATGCAATGGCCGAGAGTAATTCGGCAAGAAAATGCTGGTCGGCAAAGGCTATGCTTTTAACGCACGCGCACACTCCGAAACTTCGGAAATGCACTCTCGTCGAATTTTCTTTGAGTCGACCAACCTTAAACCCCTTTCATCAACCCACCCCCCACCCAGGTGGAATACCAGAACAGGACTGCAACATCTCCTCCCGAGACATTCAAATGTTGGTCAATTTTGCGGTATTTCCGTGGGCTCCCGCGTAACTGCTATCTTTGTCGCTGGGAGTTTTTGTAGAGAAAAGCAGAAAGCGAAAACCGCGTACTAGTGTTTGTGCGACCGAGAGAAATTTAAAGGAAAATCAACTAAGGTTTCTGGTCTAGTGTATTTCGGTCGTGTCGGGAGAATATACGGTCCATCTTCTTCGAACGCAGTGTCGTTTGTAAAACACCTATACACATCCTCACCGAGTAATGGAGTGGAGGAAGGGATGGTAAAGAGTAGTACGCATTATTTGGACTTGCGCTTTGTCTGCGCTTGGTGTAACATTAGACAGACCCGAAAGGCGTTCTGATCAAAGCGCCAGATTGACCCCAAAGGACAACAACACTGCCCGATAGCCTGCACCGGCTCCACCGGATCACCTGTACACATCGTTCGGTGGTTGTTCGGCTTGACGCATCACACCATCGTCGGTCGAAGGTCAGGTCGAGGTCTGGAAGTACTGATATTTTCCGATCGGAAAAATCATGTTACAAATCAATGCCGTGTGCAGGCATTCCGCCAACCCATCATTCTAACCTCACACATACTCATTCTCTGCCACGCGCGCTCTCTCTCCTTATCTCTCTTTGTACCTCTCTCTCTCTCTCTCTCTCTCTCTCTCTATTTGTGATATTGGAATCAGTTGATTTTCACATCCGCAAAGAGCAGATTATGGTGCGGAAAATGCTCCGATTGTGTCTGTATCACGTTGAAGTGGAAATATAGGCATCGGCGAGAGACTCGCGTTCCCATGTTCTGCTTGATCTGTTTGATGCGAACGAATGGGAGCTCTGCATTAGAACGGGAACTGGGGAAAACAGCAGAGAACACGAAACAGAACGAGAGTGAGTACGGGGGCGAGCGGCAAGTGGCCCATTATCCCGTACACACAGCAGAAATATATCCACTGGGTTTACTATCTGTCCGGTTTATCTCCCATTTTCCACTTATGTAGATTTCATTCTCTCCCTCTCTCGCGTTCGTAGATTCTTTCTCACAATTGCCCTATACGCGGCGACTGTCACTGGGTGACGCGTTGTTCACCCGTTGGGGAGTATATGCGGTTTGCTTGTGAAAAGCTAACCTCGCGCAACAGACTCTCAACCGGAGCTGGTGCGTTGGAAAAAAAAAGCCCCCACTCGCGCAGAGAGCAACGTAGGGAAATTACAAAAAGATTCGAAGAGAGCGAGCGAAACCCAGACAGAGACAGCGAGCGATGAGGAAAATTGTATAGCGACCGTGCGGCGTTAAGAGCGAGACGGCAAGCAGCAGGAAGAATCGAGTGGTGTATCCGCGGCTAGGGCCGTTCGTCAGCTCGATTCCCTCTATCAGAGATACTCGGTCGGTGATAACTCCTTGTGTGCGCCCGTGAAAAAGGAACCAACCGCCACGAACCGTACGCGGCTCGAAACCAAGTGTGTAGGTAGCTGGGTCAAACCAGCAGCAAGCAGCAGCAAAAGGTATCATCACCATCATCATCAGTGTCCAACAACATCCAACTGGTTGGTCTGGGTTCTTTGCCGCCCGGGGGACAAAAAAAAGCGAACGCAGGACGACCACAGGTCGTGCCCCGAGTGTCCAGTGGCAGTTACTACCCTAGCGTGTACGCTGCACCCAGGGTCCAAGGTGCTGCCAAGTGCTCTGCTACACACACGAACCAAAAAAAAAACCCCCACGGAGAGGTGCGTTTCGGGTTTCTTGTCCTTCTTCCATATTTATATATTTTCTTTTCCCGTTTTGAAAAAAAAAACAGTGAACGAAGCCTTGTGTCTTGAGGCAGGGTTTTTGGGTGGTTGTTGTTGCTGCTGCTGTGAGAGTCGGGAACCCTCCTTCCCTCCACCCATCCTCCCCGTTAGGTTCTGGTGTCTTCTCCGAAGTGTGTAGAAGCAAAGAGCACCTACACACGCCAAGCCACACAAACACGGTGAGTGAGAACAAGTGTTTGGTAACGGTGATACACACGGAGTGCGTGCTGTGCGTGTATCCTTTGTAGACACCACCGAACCATCGGGGGGCCTGGCATTGGAAGTAATGTCCCCGATAAGTCGTTTAATGGCCGCTGCAACCACCATCAACACAGAGTAGCACCTCGCCCAGTAATATCGCCCCCTTGCCGTTGTTTGGTTGGAGATAGCAAATATCCTCGTTGCTGGAAATGTTGAAGTTTTTTGTGTATTTTTTTTTCTGTCGAGTAATCGAGAAGAAAAATGTGCACTCAGACACAGCTACACACACGCATAGACCGCGGCAATGATCGATAGTGGTGTAGTCGCGCGTGGTAGAGCAAATTTGCACCATTCCTTCCAAAAACCGTCAGTACACCCGGTCCTGCACCACCGTCGGGTGGAGTCATCGGTGTGGTGGTGCGGAGTGATTAGGGTGTCTTCTGGGCAACTACGCCCTCCATTAGCCTCTGGCTGCTTAGTTCTCTTGTGGTTTACATCTTGAGAGTTTTGTGTTCGGCTCTGGGAAAAGTTCATCCAGCAATCAAAAGCGAATGCAGCAGAAGAGAGGGGGCTGAAGGAGGGACGCTCGGAAGGTAAAGCATCCTCATGTAAAAAAAGCACATACATCCACATGCACACACACACACACACGCGGACGGGAGGGGGCGGGGAGGGAAACCCCCGTCGATATTAGTAGCCGCGGAACACAATGATCCATCCACTTGGTGTGGACTCTTGGAGTCCCCGGAGCGGTTCACATACGTATCGGGCGAGCGCGTGTCTATACATCTCTCGTAGTAGTACACAGCGTTCTCGTCGAGAGCGAGAGAGTGTGTGACTCCAAGAGCAAATACGGAGTGGAAGGTTTCTTCTGGCTGTGTGTGTGTGGCCACTACAAGGCCTCCGCTACAACAACGGGGGCACCGCCACGTCCAGAGCCGTCTTGAAGTCATTGCAGTTTCGCTTGCACAGAACGCAACACAGTGGTTACGGGGTGGCTATACGGGACTCGCTCAGTAAAAATAGTCCACCAATATACATATCCCGGGATATCTATCTACCTCTACCTAGCCAGTGGTGTGACCCGTTCGCTAGCAGATTTCTTGTGTCCGGGTAGTTTTAACTGCTGCTCCACCATCAACCTGCTACTGCCGCCGTACCGTGCGTGCGTGCGTGCACCTGTCATCCGCTCAATGGCCGCAAACAAGTCGCTGGTCGGCCACCTGATCGCTGCCTAAGAACGGGCGCGGGCACACTGCCGCACAAAAAAAAAAACAGCATGGCGGCACCCCGCTACACGACGATGTGTTAGACCCGTAAGTAGCCCGGGTAACCGGGAAACAGGGAAGATGTGTAGATGGCAGGGCTCTTATGCAGCACCAGTTGGATGACAGCTTTTCCAACTTTTCCTACCCACACACACACATTCCAGCGAAAAAGTGTAGTTCCTTTCGTATAAGTACAGCGTGGCCCTTGAGCAGAATGGGGTGGGGTGGGGGGGGAGGAGTAAATGTGCGTACGTGCATGCGTGTGTGAGTGTTTGCATAGGATTTGGTCCTTGCAGCCAGGACTGGGGTGTAGTGGACAGTAGACAGCGCGGTTTATAAATATCCAATGTACTTAACGCTACCTCTTATAGTTCCACGGTTGAAATATGGCTATTTATACAGAGTGAAACGCGTGCATAAATGTGCGCCTCTTCCCCCTCCCTGGATGCAGGGGCGTGCTGATATACGTGTGTGTGTGTGAATATTGTGTGGACATACGGCGATATACTGCAAGAGCAGTGGAAGAGAAGAAAAAAAACTACCCCAAAGTGAACAAAGGTTAATACACATGGGCGAGATGGGGAGGACAGCGTGAGGGTGGGGGGGGGGGGTGGTTGCATGTGGAGTGGAACTGTGTCTCGTCCAGGTACCCAGGCAACACACGGCCACACACGAATTCTACTATCAAACCAAAAAGTGCCTAAGATGCCAGCCCGCAGGTGTTGAACATCCCTGTGTTCTCGGTTTTCCATCCTGCCAGCCCATGGGTCTCAGTTTCTAGTGCGAGAGATGTACAGCGATGCGTAGGGAATTTGGGCAAAACCTCTCCCCACACCTGAGAACCTCCACCCCCGCCAATTACAAACCATAATTTCCTGCCCAAATCGTGCTTTATTTTTGTACGTATCGCAAATACCAATTCCTCCCAATCCCACGTACGTGTATGTGGGTACGTGCGGTGTTACGGGCAGTGCGCATCTTCCACGGACATGCGCAACCGGGACGTGCAGCAGGAACGTCCCCGTCGCCTAGGTGAAAATTGCTACCACACTCTCTCTCTCTCTTCGCTGTGTTCTTATCTCTCGAACGCGCATTCGCTCTTTCTGTGTGTGTGTGTGTGTTTTTTTTCGCTCTCTCCTTGGTCTAATTTCTATCTTGCCGGAGATTGCTTGACTTTACAAACTTTCCCCCATAAAAAAGGAACAACGGAAAGCAGTAAGATCTACTAAGTCCTGTCCACACATACAAGCGCGCGCGCGCTTGCACACACAGAGACAGACACCTTCCTGTCACCTTCAGGAGAAGCTCCTGTAGCGCTTTCGAACCAAACATCCTCACTGTTCTCCATATCCACCGTCTAGTCGGATTTACATTTTAGTTGATTTTACATCTCACAAACACACAAATAGACGAGTCGCAACAGCTAGTGTGCATGCATTCGTGTGCGTTTTAGTACTAGCCTTGGAGATCTTGGTAGTTAGCCTTCCCCAATGACACTACGCTTGTACGCATCAAACCACGATGCGTTCCATTCCCTAAACTCTATACATCTTGACACATTTCTGCTGGTTGAAATTTGAATTTTAGTACTACTTCTAGTACTACTGTTATTTCTGTCTCTCTCTCTATCTCTATCTCTCACATATCTTACAACTCCTCTGTACCCTAGGTACATTAGTTACGGGGAGTCTCCACACCAGTGTCACAAGTTGGGCTCAGTTTGCTGAAATTATTGAGCGATTACTTGATACTGGAACTTACCAAACATTGGTTTGGTAATGTCTTTGTTACCGTATAATGTCTGAGGAATCTAAACGGCTAAAATCCTTATTGGAACACTTACTCACCGCCGAAAGTTTGCGAAAACGAATAGAAAAAAAAAGATAAGTAGGACATCCGGAATTTCTCCCGGCATGCTAACAAAAACGAGCACACACTCGAAAACAACCGGAAAGATCAGCGGAAAATGTCCTCTACCACAGGGCGTAACCATTGAATGGCACAAGATTAAAAAGTTGAGTATCATTTCAAGCATCATCATGGTATGGAAAGCGTGGGGGGAAGGGGGGGGGGGAGGTGTCCTCTCAGTCATCTAGGCGCACCAAACATGGGACACTTTGGGTTGGGAGACAGGAAAGCATTATAGCGTTAGTCGCGCTCCAAGTACCCATTTCGTGATGTCTATATAACTGTGTGTGTGTGTTTGTTAGGGTTTTTCTATTGTTCCCCATCTGGCTAAGTGTTTCCTGCCTGCAAAAATCTATCCACTCCTCCCCCTCCCACCCACCCCACCATCTTTCCAGTCACCGCATTACCGCAAGCTAATGTGTCACCGGAATAGTAATGGTTGGCGAAAAGCGCATATAAAAGTAGTACACGTCCGGTACTTTGTGTCAACCCAGCTAGTGTACCTTCCCGTACTATCGGGGACATCGGACCGTGCAGTGAAGCCCTAGCACATTGGTTACTTACACCCCTGTGGATGCGTTTTTTGCAGAAGAATTGGCCCTGGTACTTAATAGAACGGGGGAGGAGTAGTCGGAGAGCCCTTGAACCATCGCCTTCCGACCGATTTCCTTTTATCGGTTGGTAAGCCTGCGGTACGATTTAACGCGCAGCTTCGTGTGCAGTTCGCTGTCTTGTACCGGAGGGTTGGGGTGTACAAAATCGATACTCAGACCGAGCTCAGGAGGCCGACTCCTCAGGTCGGTGTATGGTCAGTTTTGATGGCCCATTATGCACTTTAGTGTAGGGGTTGTACCTGTGTGTGGGCCCGGAAGATAACCTTCGAAAAACGTCCTACAGAAGAAGTACCAGTGGTATAATCTAAAATGATGATTGTATAATTAATGATGCATGTGGTTACACGAGGTAAGCCAATCTCGCTCCTTTGCGTGTGTTGGTTGTTGTTTCCCCTCCCCCCCCCTCCTCCTCCTCCTCCTCCTCCTCCTCCTCCTCCTTTTTGCAACCACCAAGTCCGAAATGTCATGCCGAAATTCGTTACTTATGCATGGTATCAAAGGAGATCGATGAAATACCCGTCGAAAAGGACGTGTTTGGCGATGTTTTTCGGTTGCTGTGCTGCGTCTATGTGGTTGTTGTTTGTATCGACTTTCGGGGACACACCTCCAAGAGGTTTGGCGCTTGCCTGAGCAGCTGTCACTTGAGCCAGACAGTTGATTTAAGTGCATCCTTCGTCTCACTCTCCGCGCTGCTGTGTATCTATACATTCGCCCATTGCCGATCCGATTCGGAAACTTCACCAAAACTTCGGGCAGGTCCGACAAGTGTGTGCCTCCGCTGCACACACTGCCATTCTTTGGATGGCCGGATGGGTAAATCTTCCCGAAAATCTACCAAATCTCTCTCGTTCCTTTTTAGCCTTCACACGCACACCTACTCGCTCTCTCTCTCTCTTTCGCGCTTTCTCTCTCGAACGTGCGGCGGCAAGTGCGGGATGCTGACTGCTTCAGTGCGGGAGAGAGGCTGTACGAAAAAGACACCTGTGTGATTTGCGCCGCTGTGTTGTCTGTTAGTAATCTTACTGCCTGCTGTAGTGTTAGGTGATAAGCGTCATTGGGTTCGTACGGTCTGGGACGTGCCCAAGTCCTTACTTACAACCGGAACGGACGTGCATGATCTGTTTGGTTAGTGTGCAGCAGTGGAGACATTGACACTAGCCAAGCTTGATTTGATATCGACCCCCATCCGCCCCGCCCCGCCCCGCTTTTTGTCGCAGTGTATTGTTGTAAGTAATCGAAATGCGCTCTGAATGGAAGTTTTTCATTTCCGGGTAGCCACAGTGTGACCGGATGTCTGTATGAGTGACGTGATGTGTTTTGCCGTACGTTGTCCAACGTAAACGCTTCTATTCCCATGTTCTTTGGTTCGAAATCCATCAGCCTATAGTCTGCAGTGTATGTAGAACCGTCCAAGGAAGGCTTCCTACTTCGATCACGTTACACCGGTGTTACTTTGGAACATTCCTCCAGGCAGTTTTGTGATTACCGAGACAAAGAAAGGATGCTTGCAAGTTGCTACAAAATAGATGTCTACGTGTGTGTGTGTGTGTGTGTGTAGCGTATCAAATCCAATCGAGAAGCAGTCGCAGAAAATCGATAGAATTCCCCCCCGTCGCCGAACAAAAAATATCGCTCAAGCGTAGGTGCGTGCTCCAATATCCATACGGGCACATCAGGGAAAGGCATTCGGGGCATAACACACACACACACACGCGAGCTTTTTCTTTGGTTCTAATCTTCGAATCATGATCATGACAAATTTCGATCCGATTGAGATAAAATGGGACTGACAGTTTGGAACGAATGGGTTGAAACAAACGGCACCGCACCCTTTCACTCGTTCGGTAGATGTTGATAGTAGCACGTTCGCTGTTCGGAATTGCGGGATCTCTTTCGCTCGTTCGCTCGCTCGCACCACACCGTTGCACTCGTTCAAAGTACGAAATCCAAATCGACGGTGATGGACACGGTATGCCGGGATTGGCATCTCCGTCTCCGTCGTGGAAATGTTTGTATGTGTGAGTCCCGGGGACACACGGTCAACACGGACTCTCAAACGATATATTGCCGATGATGATGTTGATTTGCCTATCAGTGTCTAGTTCGCGTTCTCTCTCTCTCTCTCTCTTTCGCGCTAGCACGCGCATATTAGCGGGCATGACCGAGAATGTGGTATCTCCGATCGAAGAAGGTGTAATCCGTTGCGTTTCCCTTCGTTTCTCCAACAGTCCCGTGAAAAACTTTCGCTCCAACTCACCTCTCCCCTCTGAAGGGGGAGGATGCTTGAGGGGCCAAAAGGGGGTATGGAAGGGGAGGAGGGACAGAATACGCATGAGCAATACGGTTGTATAAGTAAAAGGTGAGCTGCTATGCGTGTGTTTGTAGCTGTGTGTGTGTGTACCGTTTTTTAAGTATTTTGTGTAAATGGGCCCACTTAACAAAAACATAAAACCAATTTTCAAAACAAGAAAAAAAATGGAGTAAAGAATAGATGAGTGTTTTTTTCTTCTCTTCATCCCATTCTCCCATATGTGTGTGCCGGTCCGGTGTGTTGTTCTTGAGAAGAAGAGGGGGTAGAGGGGAGGGGGGGGGGAGGTGTTTCAAAGGTTTTGCCGGCTGAGCAAAAGTATAAAAATACATCCAGAGTGCGCTTCTCCGCTAAATTTACGGGTGTCAAGAAATCGGTGCATAGGAACCGTTTGTGTGTGTGTGTTTTTTTTGTGTTCATTTCCCTCGTTGTTGTTGTTGTTGCTGTTTTTCTTCATTTCCCTCGTGCACCCTTTGCGCGATTGGTGGAGCTGGCGTGTGTGCGTCGTTGTTTGGCAGGCTGTGTACGGATGGTTGTTCTTATTTCCTTTACGCGGTCACGATAATTCGTCGCCTCCCGCACCTTCCGTTTGCAAACTCCATCCACCTCCCCCCCCCTGAAAGGGTATCCCGGGAATAGATGGAAAAACGAATCACTTTTCTCACTTTATCTTGCTCTATCGCTCTCTCCTTCGTTCATCCTCGTTTTAAGCGATAAACTCTTCACGTATTTAAGGTTCGTGCTCACGACTCAACAAACCGATTCGCCCTTCACGCTTCCATCAGCCACCCACCCACCTCCCTCCCCATCTCCCCCCTCCCGCAATTGTATAAAGATTGCCGCGTGTACCGAACCCCCCCTTCCCTTCCCCAACCCTTTTAGGTGTGTGCACTTCGTTCTGACTGTTTTGTTCTCCAACTGTCACCGCTCCGTCACCTTCAACGGACATCTTGTTTTTTTTTACCTCCACTCGTTTGCGGTTAGTGTGTGTGTATTATTTTTTTTTCGCTTTTGTTTCTTCTGAAAAACACATCTCGTGTCTGCAACGGATTGGTATTGATTGATTGCTGAGTGCCGCTGATTGTTTTGTACGATCCCTTACCAATATAAACCACCCCGCGTTGGGGCGTGGGGTTGGGTAGCAGGGATTGTGGAAGGGCGGTAAAGTAATCGAATTTCTTATTCTGGCAAAACCCTCCGACTACACCGGAACACAGCCACATTCCCAGTTTGCAGGTGTTCGGGGTGTGTGTGTGTGTTTGCATCAGTATTGGGTGAATAATTTAATAAAGCTAGCAAAACTTACCTCTCTTAATGCACACACACACACACACACACACACACACACACACACACACACACATTGTTAGCAATTGATCGTCCTTTGGGTGGCTGAGTTGGAACCGATGGAGGAATGTACGGTTGGGTATTGGGTTATCCAGGCGCTTGGAAGCTTACCATATGGTCATCGTTGGGATCCCGCTGTCTCGCTCGCACTCCATGTTGTTGTCCACGTCCGTTGTTGTTGATGCATTTCTGTGGTTGACGTTGACGGCTCTCCTTACCACCTGCTGACTTCCACTTGTATAACAACGCCAGATGGAGTGCGTGGGAGACATAAAGAGACGGCGCGTGAAGGATACAGGGGGACTCCATCATTTTCTTCGTCCTTCGGTTGAGGTTTTGCAAGCGTCTGTCAATTCTGTTCGTACACGAACACACGATGTTCGGTTTTTTGTTGGTTATTGGCTGTGATTAGGATGAGATTTGTATTGCTTATTCGTATGCCGGGCCCAAAGAGTTAGCCAAACTGGCACCAAATTGATATAGACGTGCCATTTCTACTGGCAAGCGTTTCATGTTGAATCGATTGTTGGCCCGAAAGGGGGTATGGAGATCCCTGTTGCTAGGACTTCTTTTCCAAGATTCAAGCACGATAATGGAATGAAACCGAGTGGCCATAATCTTAGCAATCAATAAAACAAGTCCTTCTTCATTTAAGATTTTTCACACAAACTAATCGGTGTATTATGTGTGTCTATCCTTCCCGGCTTAACACTACAACTGACAGAATTAGGACACTACAGAATAGTTTAATACTATCGCTATATGCGTGTTTTTCTAAATGTTTAATGTGCATATAAATAATATGAAATTCAATGGAGGCGCCCAGTACTTCAATGATAAAGGGGGCAAAATTTTCGCCCAATACAAACGCTACCAAACAGAGGTTTGATAAACTTTATTTCCTTTTCTGTTTTTTGCTATCTGGTTTAGGTGTAGATCGTGCCGTGTGATAATCTGACTACACTAGCACTGAACTACCAGGCGCCTCCATCGAACTCAGAAACTCTCAACAAACTCGTCCAAAACATGTGGTTTCAATGGGAAGCTCCTCGAATGTGTTTATAATCCTGTGCGTTTAATGTCCTGAGCACTTGCCCGGAGGTCGCTTGGAGTTTTATAATCAGAAAAATCGGTTACGCTCGCTGTTCGGTTTGACGTTTACTAAATGGTCTTTTTTGTTACTTTACTACCCTTATGTTCGATGGTGGTGATTTGTGCTATCCTTCCCGATTGTGTACTATTTTTAATCCACGCACGACATCCGTCCCGTCTTTTTATTTGCAGTGTACCGAGTGTGAGCAGATAAGGAATATCGACCTACACGGACACGACAGTGAGCCATCCAGGCGTGTTGGCAGCAGCAGCAACAGAGCCCGGTTACGGACAAACTATCATGTTTGGTATGGTGCTACAGCAGCAGAAACGCTCAGCATCCACGACCGGACTACTCACGATCCAGCAAACGTACTATCACGCCACAGCGAGCGACTAAGCTGCTAGTGCAGACGTCAACACACAAAGCAATCAATCAACGGGACGGAGCTGAACCAGAGAGCGAATTCACGCGATCACAGTACCGGAGATACATATATTGCTTCCAGCCACATCAGCAGATCGCGCAAAGCTAGAGAAAGAGAGAGAGAGAGAACGAGTGTGTGGAGGAATAGATAGGCTGAGTAGGGAGAAAGCGAGTGAGAGATTGCGAGAGGAAGAGAAAAGGAGACTTACGGGGAAAATAGAACTTGAGTGAGGAAAAATCGTTTATCGTGCTAGAGGCCGTAATTGAGGTGCTACAGTGTGAAGCCTTACGTTCCACAAAGCCCACCTGCGGTGCTAAGACGGTGCTAAAGATACAGCTCCACTGCTGTGTGTGCGTGTGTGTGTGAAGTGGTTGTTGTGAGGAACGCTAAGCTCCGGAAGGTGTGTCGTACTGCCTTTTTGTTTTTTTGTTGTTGCTCGCCGGCGGCTCATCCCCACTTCGGCAGGGTGTTGAGTGTGAGTGTCGCGTGTGCGTTCGAGGCCCATTTCGTCCAAACCCACATCACCCGTCCCCCATCATCATCAGCACCATCATCATCATCGCCGCCGCTAGCACCAAAACCGACCACCAGTGATCGCAACATCAACCATCGACAGCAATAAAAAGCGAGAGGAAGCAAAATGGCAGCCCAGCCAGCGTGCACACGCTTCTCGGACAACTACGAGCTGAAGGAGGAGCTCGGCAAGGGTGCGTTCTCGATCGTGAAGCGTTGCGTGCAGAAGTCGACCGGGTTCGAGTTTGCGGCGAAGATCATCAACACGAAGAAGCTGACGTCGCGCGACTTCCAGAAGCTCGAGCGGGAGGCCCGAATATGCAGAAAGCTACAGCATCCGAATATTGTCCGGCTGCACGACAGCATCCAGGAGGAGAACTTCCACTACCTAGTGTTCGATCTCGTCACCGGGGGCGAGCTGTTCGAGGACATTGTCGCGCGCGAGTTCTACTCGGAGGCGGACGCGTCGCACTGCATACAGCAGATCCTGGAGTCGGTGAACCACTGCCATCAGAACGGTGTCGTCCATCGGGACCTGAAGCCGGAGAACCTGCTGCTGGCGAGCAAGGCGAAGGGTGCGGCAGTGAAGCTGGCCGACTTCGGGCTGGCGATTGAGGTGCAGGGCGAACAGCAGGCGTGGTTCGGGTTCGCCGGCACGCCCGGCTACCTGTCGCCGGAGGTGCTGAAGAAGGAACCGTACGGGAAGGCGGTCGACATCTGGGCGTGCGGCGTCATCCTGTACATCCTGCTCGTCGGCTACCCGCCGTTCTGGGACGAGGATCAGCACCGGTTATACGTGCAGATAAAGGCGGGCACGTACGACTACCCGTCGCCGGAATGGGATACGGTGACGCCGGAGGCGAAGAGCCTGATCAACCAGATGTTAACAGTGAGCCCGTACAAGCGCATCTCGGCGGCGGAAGCCCTGAAGCACCCGTGGATCTGCCAGCGCGAGCGTGTTGCCTCGGTCGTGCACCGGCAGGAGACGGTCGACTGCTTGAAGAAGTTCAATGCGCGCCGCAAGCTGAAGGGTGCCATCCTCACGACAATGCTGGCGACGCGCAACTTCTCCAGCAAGAGCATGATCGCAAAGAAGGGCGACGGTTCGCAGGTGAAGGAGTCGACCGACTCGTCCAGCACCACGGTCGAGGACGATGACTGCAAGGCGCGCCGGCAGGAGATCATTAAGATTACCGAGCAGCTGATCGAAGCAATAAACAACGGTGACTACGAGACGTACACGAAGATCTGCGATCCGCACCTGACCTCCTTCGAGCCGGAAGCGCTCGGCAACCTGATCGAGGGTATGGACTTCCACAAGTTCAACTTCGACAACGTGCTCGGCAAGAGCAACAAGGCGATCAACACCACCATCCTGAACCCGCACGTGCACATCTTCGGCGAGGACACCGCGTGCATCGCGTACGTCCGTCTGACGCAGTACATCGACAAGCAGGGCCACCCGCACACGGTCCAGACCGAGGAGACGAGGGTGTGGCATAAAAAGGACAGCAAGTGGCAGAACGTCCACTTTCACGGTAGCCGCAATGGCAGCTTTAGCAACACCGCGACGCAATACGACTTTGTCAATCACAAGTAGATTGACCGTGGAGGTGTGGTACAAGTAGTGTGACGGTACGGAAAAGGGTGTGGAACAGCAGCAGCCAACAGCAGTTACTGCTACCATTACTATTACTACTACTACTACTACTACTGATACTACAGCAACTACTACTACTACTACTGATACTATTACTACTACTACTACTACTACAACCAACACTTTTTCGCTTGTAAGATGAAGCAATCCACGACGACGACGGTGAAGCAGATGAGCAAGAGGAACGACAAGTACGGGAATGGAAGCAGTTAGCATATAAAGATAAAAAAGAAGAAGAAGAGAAGTCGCAAAATCGCATATTTATTGGGAAACTTCAAATTTCTGCCTCATACCCTTTTTCTCCCGTTTTTTGGTGCACCACACATACACACACACAAACACACATATGTTGACATTGTAGCAGGAAGAAGAAAAAGGAAAATATTCACACACAAAAAAAGAAGAAGAAGAAAATGAAGCAAAAGAAGAAAAACAATCACACACTCAACCTTGATAAATTTCGCAAACTGAGAAGAATAGTAATCAGAAGAAGAAGAAGAAGAAGAAATCATTTGTCCCATTTTGCACTGTTGTCTCTTGTCGGGTCCTGGGGATTTCCTTACAGTCCCCCCCTCTCCCCCTTCTCCCAAGCCCACACTCCCTCCGTCACTCACCCGTACTGCAGTTTGGGCCGTTCTGTCATCTTTGATCATCCCGTTAGCGAACATTATGAATACACACACACACACACACAGCCACACGATGCACTTACATGTTAGATTGCAAAACAAAAATCATTCACACACACAGACATGCGCACGCACGTAAAAAGGAAATGTTCCCGCGCAACTCATTCGTGTGTGTGTATGTGTGTGTGTGTGTGCATTTCTCATGCATTAAGGGCTTTATGGCAAACATAGAAAAGTTAAGGGAAAAACTTATTAAAAAAAAACCCACACACACACACACGTATAAATGAAGCCAAAAGTTACTCGTGTACACTTCTACATCGTAATAAGGAGGAAAATAAAGTTTAGAACATACATACACCTTCACACACTCACACACACACGTATATAAATATACACCATCCATAGACAAACACGCGTCGGCATTAAACGAAATCGTTATCGTCATTCGCTCATATCCACTGTTGTTATATTCTCCCGTATTGTGAAAAAAAAAAAACAAAATGAACACGAATGAATCCATTAAAAACGGAAAAAAAGCGAGCGATATGTAGGAGTGGGACGGGTGGGAGGGGGGTGGGGGAGTAGATGGAGGCGGAGAAGCAGGCGAGGCAGGCAAGAGGTACTTAAAAAAAAACAAATTGTAGCACGCGGTTCAAATCTTAAATCCAGTGTTTTAAACGCAGACAGTGAAAACAAGTTTACTTATTCGATTTAATCGTTTTTACTCACACGTGGGTTCGGGTAAGCAAAACCAAAAAAAAAACAGGAAGAAGAAGAAGGCGAAGAGAAAAACAAAACATTTTTCGGCACATTTGAACGATTGTAGATGTATTGGTAAAGAGAGAGAGAGAGAGAGAGAGAGAGAGAGAGAGAGAGAAAGAGATAGAAAGAGAAAACGCACGACAAATGGACACGGAAAGGAGGAAAATTCGGAAAAAACCCCAGCAACAAAAAGAAAATAGCAACAACACGTGCATACGGAGACGAACAACGTTGCTTCTGGTGGTGGTGGTGGGACCACTGTTGTTCTCTGTCAGCTTTCGTGTGTGTGTGTGTGCGTATGTATGTGTGTGAGTGGGTGTATGTATTGTGTGTTTGTGTGTGATTGGCAGATCCAAGAGTTTAAAGATGCAGTGGAAAACAATGTTAGCATTTAGCAACCCTCTAATAGTTTTGTAACAAGAACACACAAAAACAACAAAAAAACCACTCCTGACACGATCAATCGGAATCGATCCATTCATTGCGAGAATCCGATTGTTTGCCCTTACGTAACTGGACACACGCAATGTACACGTTTTCCCCCCATCATTTATGTCTTCTTCTTTTTTTTCCTCCTCCCACCGCTGCTATTGAGTGTTGTGACCGGAATAGCGAAGCGAGGGGTGTGCGAGCACCTGTTTATTGATTGGCGCGGTAGGCTGCCTTCAACTTCAGACACATCCAAACCACAAACCAATCCAGTTGGTGAATCTTTGAATAGGGGGAAAACAAAAATTACAAAACTTCTAACTAATCAACAACCAAACGAAAACACACAAGCACGCATACAAATAAAACATGCAAACTGATAAACAAACCGACCGAAGAAATATTCAAAACAGAAGCAAAGTAGGTCAAACTGCTGAAGGAAGGAACAAGAAAGAAAGAACAGATGAGAGTGAAAGAGAGTGAAACACACACCTCACCGAAGTAAACCGATTGGGAATAATACTTTGCATTTTAACCTTGTCTCACCGCATTTTATATGTCCTTTTGTGTGTTTGTGTGTGTGTGTGTGGGTATGGGAGGTCAAGAAAAGGAGGTGTGGTTCGCTATTGTTTTGCGGCACGCAACGCTTGCAAAGAAATGGCGGTGAAAACCACAAAAAACACGCAAACACGCTATGATATTATTGAAGAAACACTCCCCCAGCAAAAAAGAAACACACACACACACACATGTACGAGCTTTTTTGTTTCTTTATCGGATGCCCAGTGGAGGATTCGAACACAGGACGGCGTGTTTTGTTATGTCCGTGGTTTACCGACTTTACTATTCGAACGAGAGAGAGAGAGAGATGAAATGTGGCTAGAGAGCGGTATAAAAAAGAAGGCAACCTCTCAATCTGCAGTAGAAAACACATGTTTGTTATTTCCCATCTCAATTCGTTAATTAGTTTTCGTTTAAAGTTAAAATGAGGAAGAGTTTTCGGATGGAGTAGCGGTTGTGTTTGGAAGTTTTGCGTCTGGTTGTTTGCGCGTATGCGTGTGTGTTTGTGTGTTGTGCGTGAAGGTGAAAGCATTTAATATAAAAGTGGTTAACCCCCGTTTGCCGTAGTTTGTATTTTAAACAACAAAACAAAGAAAATACATCCACCCTAAGAGTGGTGATTTAGTGAAGCAGCATTTGAAAGGGGTTTAAAGTCAGGACACTCTTTTCTATTGGAGCGGAACGCAACGAAGTAGTAACGTCCCGCACACCCATAAATACACCCACATACACACATATACCGCGATCAAAGATGAAGGTGCTGGGTTGTAGTAGAAAAGATCGAACATAAAAGTGACATGAAATAGTTGACGTAAAATTGTAACAAATACACACACACACACACACACATATATACACGAATGTGGAAAGGCTCAATCGCGTATCATATTCAACATAAATGGAACAAGTAATGGAATGTTACAACAAAGAGAGGAAGCGAAAGAATACAAAACAAAAAAAACCCAACATATTATAGTGCTAGTGGCAGAAAACGAAAGTAACAAAAAAAATTGGGCGAAAGATAGTAGTAATTTAATAATAATATTTAACGAAACAAATCGGAAAACGCTATAATGAAAACCGCAACCAGAACGAGTAACAACAGGATGGAAAAGGAAAAAAAACAGAAATAAAATAATATTGAAACGATGAATCTGCAAAAACCAACAAAGGCGTAATAAAAGAAATAAAGCAAAAAAAAGAAAAAGAAAACCCACCCTCATGCACTCACACATACACACACACACACACACACACACTATCGAAACAACAAGAAGTTTAAACGAGGTAAAACAATAGTGAAACAAAACAAGTAGCGAAAAACAATAATCACCTAAAACAGTAAAATGAAAACCGCTACAAACAAGCAAACCAGCAAAAAGAAATTCAAAACTAAACAATACAAAAAAGGAATGGGGAAACGGGGCGAAAAAACAAAGTGGAAACTGGAGGGCAAAAATGGCGAACGGTTCCGCAAACCCTTCCGCTACGATTTTTGTTGTTAAGTTTTATGTGTTACTGTTTCTGTTTACAGTTCCATATTTCGAATGACAATCAGCCTGACATTTTGGTTCCGGGGAAATTATGCTTTCGCTTATTTCCATTCTCGTTGTCCGCTTCGTTTCCTCATTTCATTTGTTTATGTTTTTTTTGTTTGCTTATTGTTTGATGTATTTTGTAGTGGGTGTGTGAACGGTTTTCTTTATTTTTTTATTTATTTTTGACACATGCTCACCTAATTTCGCGACATGTTTCCAATGGATCAAACAAACTATGAAAGTAATGGTGTTTAGAAGGTGGGGTGTGATGAAAAGAATGTTAGTTTGTATGTGATTTTGTGTTATTCGTTTAAGTTTTGTTTCCTTACTGTGATTGTGGCTGTTGTGCGTATAAGGTGTTAAATACAAATATGTGTTCGATTTGCTAAACCGATTGGTCGAACGTCGTGTGTGAGTATGTACGTGTGTGAACGTCGGTGTGGATGTTTGAGTGAGTGGGTGGTTGTACATTTTGGTTTGTTTTTTTTTTACCCTGTATCGATTTACTTATACTGTTGCGTCAGGTTCATTGCGCTGTGGTTAAACTAAAGCCGAAAAACATAGAGAGAGAGACGACGGAAGGTAAATACACCGAGTTGTAAACCGCAAGCCGAAACAATATGAAAGACAACTAAATACATAAAACGCAGCAATACGGATTAAGTGTAAACACTAAACTAACACCATCTTCTAGTCGTTGTCGTATTCTAATGCAATATGCAAAGAGAGCAACAAGGGTGAACCACGAGCACGGCTACAAACGAAACACAGCAAACAATAACTAAGCAAGGACACAAAATAACCCATAGCACAGCAAAAAGTGGGGAAAAAACATTCTCTTTCACACATATACACGCCCGCACCACGTGCAAGCTATAGATCGAAACCGCTGCCTAGGCTAATTGGCATACGCAAAGATACATATTTATACATATGTATAGGAATTACACACATTCACAGAACACACACACACAAACTAACAACAACAACCAAAAAAAACACAAAAAACAAAACAAATTTGAAAGAGAATCTCAATGCTGGGATCCCCCAAAACAATATGAAACAAAAGGTAGAACGAGAGAAAGCGAATCTGAAATGTAAATCTTGCAAGATAAATTTGTAGTTTAAAGCAATGGCAAGCCAAACAGCAAGCCAAATAAAGGGACAGAAAGTTCTCTTCCCTTTTTTCTCTTTTTCTTCCATTCCCTCTTTCTCTCGCTCTCTCTCTCTCTCTCTCCTTCTCTTTCGCCTTTTTTTCTTTTTTCTTATCGAAAATTACTTAACAATCCCCGCCGCCTTCTCTTGGGGGCTTTGGGGGGATAATTTTGCATTTTGCAGTTTTGCATCCCGCACACCACTGCACGGGTTTTTAACTTGATGACGAAGTGTTCGTGCATTTGTTTGGGGCACAGTTTTGTTAGCGGCAGAAACAAATATTGAAATGTTAATTAAAATAAACGTAAAAGCAAACCAACTTTAACTACGCGCCGACGAGCAAAAGGCGAAAGTAAGAAAGATGCAGAGGGAAAGAGATAGAGGTAAAGAGAAACGAGAAGAAGAAGAAACAAATAGAGAGACACGACGAAAGAAAACAGGAGAACAAATATAAAATCGGACAACACTAGAATTGGAAGAAAAACAAGCGGTACGGATTTACACACGGACACGAATGTATGTACAGACATATGTATGTACGTCCTTGCATGCATGTATATATGTATGTATGTATGTATGTATAGTGTCGCGTCAGCTGTACTGTATTTAATGGATGTATCGTATTTTATTGGTTTGTTTCCAAACTCTTTTTTCACTCTCTTTTCGAATCTTTCGAAAAAGAGAAAATAAAAGCAAACACAAAGGAAACAAAGCAGACAAACAAACAAAACAAAAAAAAATGGAAGGAAAGGGAAGAAAACCGTTAAACAAAACAAGCATGTTTAGAAACATTAGATAGAAACATAGAATTATTTGTATCTCATCCCCTTCTCCCATTTTCCCCTTGTGAAATTGTGCAACATTTCTCTCTCTTTCTTCATGACGTAAGGCGCGTGCGAAACGTATAGTGTATGCTCTCACTCCCCCCTACCACCCTCCCCCCTCCCCCCATCCAACAACCCAATTAGAAAGAAATGTAAGAAAGCAAATTTAAAGAAATGCAACGTAAGAAACAAAAGCAAAACAAAAAAAAAAACAACTAACAAACGAACATATATTCACGAAAAACTACGTTTTTTCATTCGTCTCTTCTTTCTTGCGATGTTGCGATCCAAGCTAGAAATGGAAACTAAGTAACAAATAAATGGAACAAATAGAGAAAAGAAGATAGTAAAGGATGAAACAAGATTAGTAGAAGAACAAGCAGCAGCAACCACATTTACACACAGACAAACAAACCCAACCCACACGGAAGAAACATTAACCAGTAAACTGAACAACCACAACAAGAAAAACACACAAAAAAAAAACTTTGCTGCAACACGTACTCGTAACTTACGAACAGAAATAATCGAAAACGAAGCGTTTAAGGGGAAGAAAACAAATACACAGATACACGCGTAAGTAAAGTGCAAGAAGATAAGATTACCAAAAAATAATTTTAAGTATTTAAGGGCTAATGGAAAAGAAAAACAAAAAAAAACACACAAGTAACAAGTAAAATAAACGGTACGAAAGAAAACCCGATAGTTTGCAAAGCCATAATTACCGCATAATAAAATGCATAATAGCGCAAAAACAACTGAAACACACAGAGAAAAAGAGAGAAAACACACACACACGAACACCCTGGCAAAGATGGTAGGAGAAAGAGAGCAGAGATGACATTTACGTAGAACAGCAAACGAAACATAAACCAGTCTGGAATGAGAAAGAGAGAGAGAGAGACCGAGAGGGAAAGCATGTGTGTGGATGGCGATGATTTGAACGGGAAGAAGTGATGAAAGTGAGAAGCAGAAAAGAAATGACTTCGAATAATTGCGATGATAGTTACGAGAAACAAAACAAGAGAACAAAAAAAAAACGATAAAGAGAAAAAACAAAACAAGAAAAAAAATATTTAAAAAAAAAACAACAAAAGTACGCCTATCGTAGATTTGTGCTAACTACAAGTATATAAATCACTAAAACATTAGGCAGCGAAACTAATATTTCCAAGAGGTAAATCTTAAAAAAATTAATTTAACTAAGGCAACACGTCATAACAGATTATGCCACTAATCGTTTGTTATTATGTTTGTTACTGGGGTAAAATATAATCAATCACATCCTTCGACTAGCCACCGGCTATGGTATCACTTTTCCTTGTGGTGGGGTACAAGGGGATTTCGCTAACAGGCGTTCTACCGAAATTTCAATCAAGCTGTTCACCGTAACAGATTTTTTTCTCCTATCAGCATTCTCAATAAAAAATACAACCAATCAACTGCATCTTTATCCGTGAAGAAAACTGACAATTGGGTTTAAAGCGACGATTTCAAGCAACTGCTTAGGTCGCGCAAAGATAGTCCGTATGCATGAACAAGAATTGCAAGAAAGAAAGAAAGAAAGCCTTGTTATGCAACTGCGCTGATTAGTTTGGGCATTTGTCACCTGGGTTCAGGCGCCCACGAGTACATGCGTACAAAAAAAATGGTGCAACGTTGCTCTTGCAATTTTCTAAACAATATTTTATCTACAACTGATGCATAAATGTTTTCATTGTTTTTATTTTATTTTTCCTGCCATGCCCAAGTTTGTCCCGCAAATTTTGCTTTACATCAAACGGAAAGCACGTGAACCTAGCAGGGTATAAGCTTGCATTTAAGCTAATTTACGTACACCTGACCGATTTTATGTAATCGACACCTGTTGCCAGGTTTCGGGAAGCCGTAAAATTACCCTTTCACCTTTACGCATGGTCTTAAAAGTTTGACCTTTGAACCTAAAATTGTCTTACATTGGTTGCGAGGGGTAAGTGGTGAAAGGGAAGTGCATTTTCTGGTGCATACGGTGTAGCATGTTAGTGTGTATCACAAACAAGTAAGATAATTTTATGCAACTACCTATATCAAATGGAATTTTGTGAACAAATAGAAAGAAAGTTATCAGAAAAAGATTCAATCAATGTTTCAGCCATAACTGTTGCGCGCTTAATTACATACACGTCACTGTGCCTGTGCGACATCAGTCAAATCAGGGTTGAACCTAACCCTGATGCAAATGACAGTTGTTTGACAGTTGTGTAGCGCGCGGTTTACCGATGTTCACATAATTACGTTGAATCTGGGATATTTTCGAGATTCGTTGGAGAACGTTTGAAACGCTAACTTAAATTTAGAAATTAATGATGCATTCAAATGGATGGTAACTGATGGGGAATCCACACGGATATATCCAGATATAGCTTATTAGATCAAGCTTATTCCGTTTGAAGAGATTTGAAATTCAAATCTTTTCCCACAGCTCAATCAAGTACAAGACCGTGTAATTGCAACGAGGCATTACTTGGATGATGAATTCGTTCGTTCAAATGTGATATTATCTTTAAAACTTATTCCGGTTGATATAAGTTCCCTAAATGGTTCTCTTCTCAAGACAGGAATCCTCAAGTTCAACCGGTCTGTCTATCTTTCCTATTAGTTAGTACGGTCATAGTTTGTTTCTGATGTTTGATGCGTCCGTCCAGTCAACAATATCTATCTAGCACATTAGTTAGTTGCGTTGGTTCCTTCCTGCAAGTCAATGGATTTAAACACTCCTGATTCACCTTCCCATATGAATTTGTATATAAATATCTGCCAAGCTGCAACGGGGGTTGACTCGGTCCGAGGACAGTTTGTTTCCATTTATTACTTTACGCATGAGGTTTTGTACATCATTACTTAAAAGTAGAGTTATGCCTGATCCTGCACCTGTTCTGTTTCCCTTCATGTGTCTGTTGAGTGTATTTTTACTTGTATGCCTAGTGTGGTGGTACACCTTTTTGCTCAGCGACACTTATCTTTTTCATTTTTACTTTATGCGTGGGCCCGAAATGCCCAGTTTGGTTTTTATTGCAAAATGGAGGACGCCGAATCCACATCGACATCGCTTTTGTGTGTGTCTGTTTGTGTTTGTAGGTGCTTTCCTTTCGCACTATCCGCTAATCACCTTGCATTTCTATATATACTATATTCGATAAAGTTTTAAAATTAATCTTGATATTCGGCAAGTTTATATGCGATGTGTGTGTGTGTGTGTACATTAAATCTTTCCATGCTCAACAGACACAGTTACAGCTATCCAAGGGAAACGAATGTAAGATGGCAGAAAGGGGAGAGACAAAAATGGCGGAAACCAAACCAAAAGTTGTTTTGTATGAAGGCTTCGTGGTATTTAAAAATTGCTTTTTTTCGCTTTCTCCCTACCTTACCTATATCCTAGTGTACTAGTGTCTATTTACAACTGCAGCAGTATCCCTATACACACTCCCCTATCCGGGAGAAGATGATACTGGGACGCAGACGTGAGGCGTTCTTGCATTTGCTCAGCTTTCCAGCTTTGTATTGCGCGGGACAGAAAACCCTCACCACATGCTTCGCAAACGTTTTACAAGAATATATAATCTACACCGTCTGTACATACACACACACCCGACGCATCTGATGCGGGTCCTGGAACCATCCCTACAATACGCCCAAAATAATGATCACTTCAGTCCAAAATGTTTCATCGTCCTGGGAGCACAGGATGATTTACTATTTTTGTTACTAACCTTACACACTAAAAATACCCTGCCACTACATCCCCCGCGCCTAGCGACCCCATTTAATGCGGTGGCCATAAATCGGCCAAAGGCCTACCCGACAGATCCCGGTCGGGAGATTCACCTTACACTAAATCGGTTTTCTGTTTTTAGCAAATAGTATTATTAGTAGCAATAGTAGTAGTGTTTTTAGTACGTTGTTTACGTTTGAATCGTATATGAAATTTTTCATTTTTATTTCGCCATTACGCTCCATCTTTCTTTACCATCCCACCCCTCCCCCTCCTCTCTCTCTCCCTTCCCCCCCCCCCCCCCCCCCCCCCCCCCCCCCCCCCCCCCCCCCAAGCAGCCATTTTACTGTCTTTCTTACATTCTTTCACGTTTCACGGAGGTTTTCTCTCCATTCACTTTCCCCATCCCGCTTCTTTCACAACTTTCGCCCCCCGTAACCTCTCCCTTACCACCCGCAAAAGCAACAACCCTTCTCCCCCCCCCCCCCGTATCTAGTGCCAATTCTACGCGGTACAAAAACAAAAAACAGAGCATGACATAATAAATTCTGGAATTTGTATACATTTTATGTTTCGTTTCGTTTCACCTCGCCGTCCGCGCAGCAGTATTCTTCTTCTCACTATCTATATTGTTTCGTTATTTTATTTTCTTTCTTTCCTTGTTTCTCCTACGGGTTTTTGCTTTTTTTCCTTAACTTTACATCTAGCGGTAGTAGTACATCGTTTCAACATAATTGTTTGTTTTGCTTCTATTTAATATTAAGAGTGTAAGTATGAAAGGGGTTTCCTTTTTTGTTTTTCCTCTCCTCTGCCCCTTCAATAACTGGTAGGATTATTAAATTAAAACGAGAAAAAAATACATTGCGGGAAGTGAGAAAACCAGGGCAAGTTTTCTATTTTGTTTGTTTCTCTGTTTTTTTTCTTCTTTACACTACCCCTGTTGGTTGGTTTGTTTTATTGGCTTTTGTTGAGCGTTTACAGCGCAACGCGTTCGCCACTTACTTGATCGCTATCTTCCGTGGTTTCTCTCCCCCTCATTGTTTTTTTTTGCTTTCTTATCGGGGTTTATTCCACTCTCTCACTTTCTCTATCAGTACGGTCCATTTACAAGGACCAGCCCCCTTTTCTTATTAGCTTGCTCATTGCTCTCTTTTTTCTATGTTGCTTTTCCATTTTCCCTTATCGCTACACCTCAACACATTGGTTTGAACAACGATCTTCGAGTGGTGTCTGATAAGAATCGTTCTATACTACATATATATATATGTATATATATAGTTATATTAAATGTGGCATTTTGTGTTATAAGTTATTCCCTATCCCTATTACTTTGTTACGCATCCTAACGTGGAACTTCGGACTGGGATGATATCGTTCGCGTCTGAGCATTTTGAAGGGGCGGAGGGTCAGCAAATGAACCCTTCGCTTCTCCGTGTCTCCCACTGTGCCGGTGACTGATCAACCCCTATCATCTTCAAGTCTCTGAGCATTTCACAACAACAGCAACCGGAGTGTGTGTATTTTATACTATATTATTTAGAACCGTTTCGCTACTTGTATTTACACAACTATTGCAGGAATCGTAAGCAGTTGCGGGTAGATAAATTATGCAAACAAAGCGAGATACAAAATACTAAACATATACGTGTAAAAAAAAAAAATAACTACACTAACAACTAACACATTTTGGGGCGGGTAGGGGTAGTTATTTGCTTACATACTTAAAATGTTATAGCCCTTAATAAAGAGGAAACGAAAACCATATCAGATCGTGTGATGTGTGTGTTCATTTGCATTACTCTTACGCTATTTGTTTACCAACACAGGCTTTTGCGTGTTAAAACTACGGTAAACGAAAGTAAAAGCAGGAAAGAGGGGAGGGGGAGGGGGGCGTAAAAAAGGAAAACTCAATCTCTCATCAGACACTTATCAACTGATGATGTGTAATTAACGACGACACAGCCACATAACAATTTCTCATCAATTGTTCCACTCTCTCTCTCGATCTCTCTTTCCCTCGACTTTTTTTTCCATTCTACACCATTTATCTCATTATCGTTGCTGAGGATTTATGTTGTCAGAGAGATGAAAATTAATTCCTCCTTCTCTTATTAGCAACAACAACAACAATCTTATGCAAAACAATGGATACCCCCACAGACACAACGCGAGCAAAACAGAAGGTCGTGAACGTGGACGATATAATGCATGCACATCCACACCACTGAGAGTGGGGGGGGGGGGAGGGTGGGTGCATTATAAAAAGAAAAGCTGGAGAGTTAATGGGAATCCACAATTTTGATCCCTTTGTTTTTGTTTGTTTGTTTACACACAATTGCCTGAAGCGCTCCCCCGGATAAGCACTATCAATCTCTTCGTTCTCTCTGTTCGCTTCTTAAAATTATTGCTAGAATACACATTGTTTTGTAATACAAAAGCCAGCAAAGGAGTTTGTAAACACGCCTGAGACGGATCTAAACAGATAAAATCATATCAATATGTACACAGAACGTAGCTAAAAGCATATGTTAACGCTTATTGAAATAAGTCTTGTTCGAAGTTTTCGATTGGTTCCACGGGATGTCATTGCTTCTTTTACTAGTTTACTGTGTGTGTGTGTGTTTTTGTTGGCCCTTCCACTACCTTTCCCTCCCTCCCCCCTCGGAATACCTTAATTAAATCGCCTGCGGTTAGATTTAAAGCTTACCGGGGGTGATGTCTTGCCAAACATCGTGTTCGTGTACCCCGAAAATCAATTTAATCGCCATTCTACTGTTTACTACTTTTCGAAAAACAAAAAAAAGTACATGAATTTGTCTTGTAGCTGACGGTAACTGAATATCAGGACATGTCAAACAATACGAAAACGCGAACTGTCACAATACGAGCCCCCGTCGGTTCAACATGATTTTGACATTTATGTCATTTACACAATTAAATAATATAAAGTAAAAATACATTTTTTTACATCTGTGTGTGGACGTGTGCTTTGCAAGTGTGTATGTGTAATTGTGGATCGTTCGTAGACATCCCAATCTGTTTCCTTTTGTTCCTAATTTTTTCCTAACATTCTCACCATCGGTTTTATCATGATGTTTCATCACTATTGCTTTGCCTTGCGTGGTTTTTTCTTCTATTGTGTATTTTTGTTGTATTTTTTCCCAACACGAGAGGAAGAGCACTAAATTCTAAGATAAAAAATTTCAATCATATTGTTTTAGCGGTTGTATAATTTTGTTTTTCCATTACATTTGTTTGCATCGCAAGGCCTTTGTTTTGTCGAGCTTCCCCTACATTGCTGCTTTGTTTGAATTTTACAATCAATTCACTATTGTGTTTTTTCATGTTGCTTATCCTCGAACACATTTGAAAATCTATCACTATCTTTTTCTTTGTCCCCTATACAGCTCTTTTGAAACATTTTCAATTATTGAAAGTATAAACGAACACAATGATAAAAAAATATGTAGCGCTCGCTTTCTCTTGCTTTGTCAAATAGTCTCTCACAATCTTTGTCGCTCTCTCTGACTCGAAGTACAAAAAAAAACACAGCTTTTACTAACTGAAAACGCACTGGAACACGAAACGAGCTGAACATACGCTGAACCATACGGGGTCTCCGTCCATTGTGAGAGCACTGTGTTGCGGACCTGCTACGGTCGCTTTAACGCAATGGAAACATTCGAGAGGGCTAGAAAACGCTCAACAAATCTCACAATAAAAAGAAAAAACTATGTTTTGTTTCGCAGTAGAGTAGTAAGAGAATAACAGTTTTCAATTTGCGCATTTGCAAAGCCGGCTACCAAAAGGTAATTAATGAAACCTGAGAAAAATGGCTTCAATCGACCAACTGTACACTTGAACCGTATGTGTTCTGCTACGTAGTACATTCTTCTCACGTACGCTTGCATTACTAGCGCCCTAATATGTTAATCTCTCCCGCTTAATCTACAATACTAACACCCACCCCCGTAACTAACGAAAGAGCGTTTCTCGCCTGCCTATTGGGGTTTTTTTTTCTAGACTAGTGACCATCACGTTTGCATGATATTAAACGCTTGGCTAACCAGGGGGGAGTTGGTGAGAAGTTTCGGGGCCGATCAGATTGTTAGAGACGAAAAAAGAAGAGTGTTTATAACTAATGAACATTTACCTATCGACAGCTAATGGACTTTCGGCACGGTGATCGAAAATCAAGAAATAAACAATACATTAGCTCTGGTTTACTGTACAAGAGATACGCCTAACACAATGCTTCCGACATTTCACGATTCGTCAGTAGGCTGTTATCGTTTCGCTTATGTGCTAAATATTCTAACCCTGCGTCGTATTTACATCCTCCTATACGCCCCCCTCTCTCCTATTTCTATCTCCTACTTAAAATCGGAACACTTGGGGATAGCGTTTGTTTTTTGTTGTTGCGTACCGTAATTTTCCAAATGAAAAAGGAAAATGTGTGTGTGTGTGTTTTTGTTTAAGTAAAAAAACAAAACTAATAATATCAAAACAGAACATTTCTACCCGCTACGTTGACTTTTCCAGAATACTACTACAACTGTTCGACAAACTTGGTCAGCTGGTCCGGCAGGGAGGTTTCGCCAGCGTTCCCATTACCGCCGGGGCCGATTATACCGACACCCTGCGCTAGATCCTGCTGCACACCGCCGGCGTTCCCCACCCCCACCACATTACCGGCGCCGCCCCCGACGCCACCGAGGCCACCGACCACGCCGACGACACCGCCCATACCGCCACCGACGGCCATCGCGTTCACTGGACCACCGACACCGACCACCCCGACCCCCACCACGTTACCGCCGCCCGCTCCCGGCATGCCAACATTGCCCCCGCCGCCCACCATACCCACCACGTTCGCAGGCTGATGCGTGGAGTGCATGTGATTGTGCAGCACGACATCACCGGGCTGCACCGGCACGGGCGAATGGGACGGTATGTGATGGGGCGACGGCTGTGCCCGGGGCGACACGGACGGTTGGGCTCGCGGCGATGGAACGGCACGCGGCGAGGGTTGCGGCTGCGGACTCCGGATCGGTGGTGGCGACCGTACCGACTGCATCAGCTGCTGCTGCATGGCCAGCTGCTGCGGATTCGGTGGCCCCATGATGCCCTGGTTCGGGCCCTGGCCCTGTTGCTGCTGCTGCTGCTGCTGCAGCTGCTGGGACAGCACGTTCACACCGACACCGCCCTGTGCCTGGGGGTTCGGTTTCATCGTCTGCTGGATGTACTGCTGCTGATCGGGAAACATGCCGCCACCCTGCCCGTAACCACCGCCCATCTGTTGCTGCGGGCGTGGCCGCTGGTTGTACGGTGGAGCCGGTGGTATGTTACCGCCCGCCATCGCCAACTGTCGCTGTAACATCAGCTGCTGCTGCTGCTGTTGCTGCTGCGCTTGCTGTTGCTGTTTGTACCACAGTTGCTGTTGAAGCTGCAGAACGAGAAAGAAACACATGACATTCGTTCCAAATTGTTTTCTTCAAGGACGATACGATGTAGTGCGAGACTCGGAGAAAGGAAGAAGGAAGTGGAGCGCTGGATGGAAGTGTTGCTAACAGACGAGCAACGAGAGCAGTATTATTCAAACTTGTTTGTCCACGTACCGGTATTTGCATGGATGGATTATTGCCCGGTTTGCCTCCGCCCGGCATGCCCTGTACGCTTTGCATACGGTTCGGTACCATTTGGACGGAGGTGGGCGCATTGTTGTACACCATCACCGGTTGTCCAGCTTGCACCTGTTGCACCTGCGAACCGCCGGGATGCATTACATTGTGCTGCTGCTGCTGAGCTTGCTGCTGTTGCGTTTGCTGCTGCTGCTGTTGCTGCTGCTGCTGCTGAGCTTGCTGCTGTTGCGTTTGCTGCTGCTGCTGTTGCTGCTGCTGCTGCTGCTGGACTTGCTGTTGCTGCTGCTGTTGTTGCTGCGGCATGCCTACCTGGTTTTGATTTTGCTGATGTTGAGCCTGTGTTGCAGCACCGGAACAAAAGGAGCCATTAAATTGCAATCTTTTACATACTGTGGGGGAGAGATGTAGGGGGGGGGGAGAACACGTACCTGTTGCCGCTGCTTGATGAAAGCGGCCATGAGCTGCGGATTCGCCTTCAGTATCGAGAGGAGCTGCTGCTGTTGCTCTGGACCGGCGGCCGGGTTCTTCAGGGTGGCCATCAGCTGCGCGATCGCTTGCTTCGGTTGCGTGGCCATCTGCGTTTGGCCGGGTTGGTTTTGTTGGCCACCCGCCTGCTGCTGTTGCGCATTACCCATCATACCACCCTGCATTGCTATCGGACCCTGGCGTATGCCGGCCATTATCTGCGCACCTCCGACACCGCCGCTCATGATGCCCTGCTAAACAGAATCGAAAGGGAAGCAGAGCACATTAAACAACATGTTTTAAACTTTCTTAGCTTCTCTCCTGGTCTTGCTGGTCATGTAAATCGATTTATTAAGACACTCACTCAGTCACTTGCATGAAGTAACATTAAACTTACCGCTTGAAGTGGGTTCTGGGGCTGTTGCTGCTGAGGCTGCTGCATCATTCCCGGCAGGGTTGGGCGCATGCCTGGACCACCGCCGTTCGGATAGCGCGAGTTCCACTGATCCATTTGCATGACGTTCTGCCCAATGCCGCCGGGACCGCCGCCCGGACCACCCATCGTCACACCCACGGCATTCGGTTGCTGCTGGGCATTCGGCATCACGCCCACCCCGGACACGTTCACACCAACGCCCGCCGCATTCATATGGCCCGCTGGCATGGCGCGTTGCATTACTGGCGGTACCATCACGGGGTTGACCTTGCCGTAGCCGACATGCGGTGCCTGCTGTCTTGCCGCTTCCTCCTGCACCTGTTGCAAAATGTACAAAATGTGAGGTTAAGTCATCCACTTATTACACTTATTGCTACACTAAGCGCTAAATTCGATGATCGTCAACACCGTACCTGTTTGACAGCTTGCAGCACATTCGCCGGTGGTGTTTGTGCACCCGGCTTCATACTCATGCCACCGTGATGGGGACTACCCATCCCACCTATCTGTACCGTGTTCGGTACCGCATTCGGACTCATGGCTCCCGCACCAGCATTACCCATGCCACCGCAGCCCATACTGGAGACAACACCGCCAACGCCACCGCTAGCCGGTACACCGATGGCCATCGTGTTGCTGACCGGACCGGACGGTGCCACCGAACAGCCAGCGATCACATTCGATGAGCAGACGGCACTACCCATGCTGCTACCGCCCCCATTGCTGTTCTGCGGTATTTGCGGCGTCGGTGCACCGAGCCGTGTAGTGTTCATCACTGCCATACGGCGACGCAAAAGTTGCTGTTGTTGCAATCTACAAATACATACCACAAATACGTTTAGTTTAATGCAACAGAATGATCAACACCGGTTTCGCATCAACGGCTTACCTTTGCTGCAGCTGCTGCTGCTTCAGCTTGTGCTTGATGTTCGGACAGAACGGCACCAAACACTTCGCTTCCTGGCAGTGCTTCGCATGGTAGCAGCAGAGCGCAATGAGCTGCTTGCAGATCGGGCAACCACCGTGCGTCTTCCGCTTGCAGTGCTTCGTGTGCTGCACGACGCGCTTCATCTTCTGACACGACGGCAGCCGACAGTTGGCATCGCGACACTGGCAGGCATGGACCAACGATTGGATGCAACGCTGGATCGATTGTTTGCGCGCCTCCTGCGGGTTCGTCTGCTTCACGTCCGACGGCGATGAACCGTCGTCCAGATCGAAACCAAGCTTCTCCATCTTGTGCTGATGGCCCACCTTCTCCTGGCAGGTAATGCAGAGATCAAAATCCTGCGTACACGGAAAAGAAGCCAAATTTGTATGTAGAAAGATAATCAGTAAGCAGTAATTTGGGGGAAGAGCGACTGCCTAAGACACTTACGTCACAAACGGTGCAGTGATACCGTGTCTCGACGTGGTTTTTGCAGTTGTTGCAGGTGTAAACGAACTTGTCCTGGCCCTGGTTGTGCAGCTCGTACAGCATACAGAGCGTACTGAACTGTGCGCGACGCAGCGACGAAAACTCGTAATGCTTATCCCTTGCAAGCGTCAGGAAGGCATCCCGCCCGTCCATAAGATCGCAGTTGATGAGTGGATCCGGGTCTTGAATGGGCTGTGATGGTGGTAAATGTCAAGATATAACGATATATATATTTAAGGCACACGTTGCAAATAAAGGGAACTGGGATGGAAGAGCCACTCACCGCCAAACTCGCAGCGGACTGCGCTGAATGCAGCCGGATGACGAAAAACACCTCCTTGTGCTTTTCCATGGTGGCAAATATCTTTGCACTGAGATCGTTCCCAATCTGTTCGTTCGTTTTCTTGTTGCTTTTCCGCTGCGCTGCTTTCGATTTGTTGGACTTCTTCGCCTTCTTCTGGCCCTTCTTCTTCCCGTCCGCCACGGTGTCACTGTCATCGTTCATGGACATGATCTGCAATGCGAATGTGCCAATAAAACGGGGTGTTCAGGTTGGAAATTCCAACAAGGTTGGTTGTATCGTTGGCCAGCAAACCAACACTTACCGCATTCGCTGCTGCCTCCTCACGTTCCGCCTGTTTGCGCTTTTCCTCCTCCTCCTGGTCCAGCTCCTTGATGCTTTCCTCGAGCACGTTCGGCCAGAAATCGCCCTCGAAGTACGGCAGCTCGGACGCCGACTGCAGCTTATCCTCCATCGCCTGCTTCAGTATGTCCTTGTAGTCCTGGATCGTCCGCTCCACCATGCCCTTGTCCAGCATCTTCTTGTACCATTCCTGCAGCCGCTTCGGCTTCGGAATGCGCTGCTCCGGCGGATGGCAGTGGAAGATGTAGTCGTCCCCTTCGGACGGTGGGCACGCCCAGATGTGGGCCATCGTGTAGCCGAGCTGCTTCGCGTAATCCATGTACCCGAGCAGTATCTCGTGGTACACCGACGTCCGGTACTGGCGCGGCCGGAAGAAATGCACTGAGTCGAGGTAGGCAATATAAACGCGGCGCGTGTTCGGGGCCGCACACTCCGAACCGTACTCCTGCACGTGCATGCCGAAGAAGCAAACGTCCACACCGTCCACCTCCTCGAACGCGAACAGTGCCTTCGCCCGGTACGGAAACTCCGGCAGCATTTCACCGTTCTCCACAAACCGGCTGCGCATGCCCGGCTTCACCTCCACCATTTTGTCCGAGCTGGAGACGACGCGTATGTGCACCTCGCCTGCACCGGCCTCCTTCTTCTTGAGGAAGTTGTTCACGCGCGTCTCGATGTACGTGCCGAGCTTGGAGGTGGGCAGACGCTTCGCGTTAAACTTGTTGTCCTTCCGCTTCTGGGCCTTCTTCTTGAGACAGGCGTCACAAACGAACCCGCCCGGCCAGATCGACTCGAGGTACAGCACACAGATCTGGTGCTGCTTCCGCCCACAGTCCAGACAGTCGACGAACGGTTCCAGCTCGAGGTGATCGTTCTTCATCTCCTTGAACTGATCCTTCTTGATTTGGCTATATACCGAAACGAGGAGTAAAGCAAAAACAGTCAGATCACTAGGAACCAGAGCCGGGGAAGAACACACTCTCCACCGCTGGTGAAGATACTCACGTTTGCGACTGCATCGGATCATCGCCAAGCGTAACTGTATCGCCCGGTATCTCGTTGAAGCACTTCTGACAGTACGTGTATCTGGTAGATAATGCCCCAAAAGAGCTTTTAGTTTGTTGTTCAACGTCGTGGTGTAGAGCGGATCAAGCGGATATGGTTGTGGATGTGGCAAAAGAGGATGAAGATGTGATTGTGAAGATCGTGGAATTCCGAATATTGTTTTACGATTAAGGGTGTGAGAGAGGGGTGGGGGGGAGAGGGGGGTGGTGTGTGTAAAGAAGCAATTGGTATTGAATTTTCGCAGGTGATGCGGTGTTGGTGGTAGTGGTGTTGATGAGCGAAATATGAAAATATAAAACACATGAACACGTTTTAATTTCACTGTACAAAACGAACACATCAAGCTGTATGGTGATTAGTGATGCAGGGGAACCATGGGGAGATAATGTGTGGATAAGAGAACTGGTCCCGTGTCTCATCTCATCTCTCTTATCCCCCCTACATACAGGGTGACCACCCGAATCAGGATTTCAAATTCCCGGTTTTTCCTAATTTATTTAAGTTCATTACAAGAAATTCTGAATCTCTCGGTGGAGTGTTTCAAAATGGGTAGTGCAAAATTGCAAACCCGTTGTGGAACATTTCAATCACATAGTGGAAAATGGCATGTCAGAACGTTCGAACCGGTAACAAAAAGATATTTACAACAAATTAAGCAATTTGTTTTTAGTCAGCTTAAGTTAGTGGTGAAAGTTTTTTATAGTTATTTGTTGTTAATAGAGTAAACCAAGCGCTCGACAGGTTCCACAACAGGATGATGAAGCTGGCACGATACATCTATGTCAATGTAAGTCATTATTTGTAGGGTTTCAACGTATGATAGGGACTGTATGGTAGACTGTTGGGTGGCCACCCTTCACATAGCTCCCCCCCTCAGGTGGATTTATCGAAAGTTTATTTTTTTTTGCTAAATAGACTACATCAAACGACAGAGGCACTACTACTTACCGGTTTTGGTAGCTGTAATATTTCGCATCGCGTGGAATGGTACATAGTTGCTTGCCGTAACAGCACAACACTTGCGGATTGAATGTATACTTCCGTCCACAGCAGTAGCCGAGCGATTGCATCACTGGATCAATCTCCATCTCGAACACCTCCGATAGCTGGGTGGGGGAATGGGAGGGAAACACACACACGGCAAAAAACAGTACGTTATTAACTCTGCCAAAGCGCATCCCGAATTGGGAGTTCTTACCTTCGTGCAGTAGCGGTACACGCGCGACGTCTTCCGGTTGTACAACCAGGCATTGTCGAACATGAGCCACACGTCATCGACGTACTCGCGCGGATCCTGATACTGTCCGCTTTCGAGCTTCTTCCGGATCGTGCTGAGATCCATCGGCTGGCGGACAATGTCGAAGTAGTCGGGGATGCCGAGCGAGTTCGGGTCAACCGGCATCCGGAATGGTATCGATTCCGGTTCCTGGGTGACTAATTTCTCCAGCGTCGGTAATAACGCTTCCCGCAGTTCTTCCGGTTTGAACGCTATTTGTCAATAATAAAGGGTAGTAAGAAATCGTGTAAAGACATACCCAAAACCCGATGATTATGACAGAGAAAAACTTACAGCACTTCTTTTTGTTGTCACTCGCGTTCGTCTGGATGGTCGGTTCCGGGTAGATGCCCGCCTTCAGCTCCGTTTTCATCACCTTCGCCTTCGGGCTGCCGGAGCGGCCCTGATCCACCTCCACCTTGAACGTGGACACGTCGAGCTTGTTCTTACCGCTGCCGCTGCTGCTACCGTCCGACCCGTCCATCAGCTCCGTCTTGATCTCGTGCGCCATCATGCTCATGCAGTCGTTGTTGACGTTTTTACCGCCCACCTCGCCGCCGCCGGACGTGTCCATATGGTTGCTGTCCGGGTCGGACTTGATGTCCTCCTCGCGCTTCATCTCGAACTTGCCCTTGTTGTTCTTGCTGCCACAGCCGCCGCCACCACTGCCCCCGCCGGCACCGTCCTTCGCACTGCTGGGCGGTTCGGGCGAATCTTCCTTGTCCCGGGCCATGGCCGCTTCCAGGGCTGCCATCTGCGAGCTGTACGAGCTGGACGATGTCATGCGGCTGGCAGACATCCCCACCGCAGTGGTGAGACCGCCTCCTCCTGCCCCATTTGCGGTTGCGTTGGTGACCGTTGCTCCAACGGACGATGCGGGAAGCACGTTCGAGGTGGACGCAAGCGTACCGCTGCTCGGTGTCGAGGGTGTTGTTGCTGGTGTCGTGGTGGTGGTACCACCGTTTAGGGAGAGTGTGCTAGTGCCACCACCGGGTACCATCGTTCCACCGAGCGTCCCTGGTGGGAGCAGCCCGGCACCAACCGGTAACGCGGAAGACACTCCTCCACTGCCGGTCGCTCCACCGAGCGTTTGACCGTCGCCCATTGTGCCACCGGCCGATGATGAATCCGTGGACGGAGGACCGCCAGGCGTTAGGAGCAGCGGTACAATACTGTTGTTGGATGTGCTATTACCAGCCGGCGATGGCAGCATCGGGCCATTGGACGTGGCGACGTTTGCCGTGTTGGGACCGATCGTTCCACCGCTCGCTCCACCCACTCCACCGTACGGACTGCTGGCGAGCATATCACCGCTGCCAACGAGTCCCGTACTGCCTGGACCACTGCCACCCATGCCGGACAGGAGGGCAATGTTGCGTTGCTGTGCCTGGGATTTGCCACCGCTCATCAGCTTAAACCCGCCCGGGTTGATCGTGTTGACGAACATGCCACCGCCCTGATTCGGTCCCTGCTGTTGCTGTTGGCCGGTGTTTGCATTGACACCGCCGAAAGCCGACCGCATGCCCTGACCCATCGTTTGACCGGTGAGCGCACCGGACAGTTGGCCCATCTGTTGCTGTTGCTGTTGCTGCTGTTGCTGTTGCGTACCGTCGACACCACCACCGCTCAGGTTGGCACACTTGGCACGCACGATATCGTTGAACTGTTGCAGCTGCGATGAACTGTCCATCATCGACGGTCCGTTGAGGAATGACTGTTGCTGTTGGTTCACCACCTGCGGTGACTGTTGCGGCACACCGACCATACCGGGCGCGTGGTTGTTGGGCTGCTGTTGACCGAACGGTGACAGCCCGCCCGGTAGCACGGTCCCACCGGCACCGTGCACAAGGTTCCCGTTCGGGCTTGGGCCGGGTTGCGCTACAAACAGCTGCTGCCCCTGTCCTGGGCCACCCTGTTGCTGCTGTTGCTGAGCGTTCACCACCCCGAGCCGGCTGTTCGGTCCCATCTGGCCACCCAAACTGTTCTGCGCCTGGTTCATCAGTCCACCGGCCCCGTGCCGAGCTGCCTGCATCTGCTGCATTGTGGTTGGGTTGTTACCACCGACACCGCTGCCCGACGCCGCATTCATACCGGCGAGCAGATTCACCTGCTGTTGCAGATTCACCTGCTGGTGGTTGTGGTTCATCGGTCGCAGTATCTGACCTGCGTTCGGACCACCGCCCACTACCTGCCCGGCCGCATTCAGCTGCTGCTGCAGCTGCATCTGCTGCTCCTTCCGCTTCTGGCGCTTCTCCTCCAGCTCCTTCTGTATCTTGTAGATCTTTTCCGCCAGCAGATGGTAGTACTCGGAGCGCGAGTTGGCCATCTCGTACATGTCACCCTCGACCTTCTTCGCGTACGCGACCAGATTGTACATGCGCTTGTCGAACATGGCGGACGGGTCGGGCGAGGGAAAGATGGCCTGGACCAGCTTGTGCACCAGATGGTTGCGCAGATCGGGCGTTACGGAATGATGCCAATCCTTCGTACCCTGCACCGGTACGGCCACCATCGATGCGTTGTTAGCGCCCGCATTACCACCCGTATTGCCGCCGGCACCGACCGCGAAGTTAGCCGTGTTCGGGCCACCGCCGCCCGCACTCATCGTGCTCGTGTTGGTGGTGTTCATGATGGGCAGCGACTGGGATGTCATCGTTTGCATACCACCGCCGCTCGTCGAGGACGTACTGCACACGACACCTGCACTGTTGGTGAGGCTGCCACCGCTGGTGGCCATTTGATTGCTATCCCCGGGGCTGAACAACATCTGATTACCACCGTTACCCGTCGCCATTGGAATGATTGAGGGATTCGTTTGCGATTGTTGCTGGGACTGGACGCCGCCTTGCTGTTGATTCGTTGCGCTCTGGCCAAGCATGCCATCGTTCTGCTGTTGCAGCATACCGCCCGCCACCAGCTGGTTCGGCGGCATCATCAAACGCACGGTGTTGCCTTGCTGTTGCTGACCGGCCATGCCCATCACGCGCATGCTGTTCATCTGGTTCGTCTGTTGACCGCCGGCGCCGGCCAGATTGCTCTGGAGCGGCGAGGATGAAGGCCCACACTGTTGCTGCATGCTGTTCACCAGCTGCTGGTTGAAGGATGGCCTCGAACCGACGACCACATCCCCGCCGGAGGTAACATTACCGGCACCCTGCTGCAGCAACACCTGCGAACCATCCTGCGTTGATTGTTGCTGTGCGGTCTGGTCCACGGAACCACCGACCGTTTGTGGCAGCAAACCCTTCAGATGGCCCGCCGACTGCTGATTCGTCAATGGCGATGCTTGCGGGGTCGTTTGTGTGGAGGAAAGCAGCTGCTGATCATGCTGCTGATCCGTACCGTCGGTCGACTGCTGCTTGAGCTGCATCTGCTGACTGTCGGATTGTTGCTGGAGCTGCTGAAGCAGCAACATCTGCTGCGGTTGCTTTTGCTGCTGCTGCTGCTGCTGCTGCATCATCTGCATCTGCTGCTGTGGCTGCAGCTGTTGCTGCAGTTGTTGCTGTAGCTTTTGCTGCTGCTGTTGCAAATTAAGCTTCGTCTGCTGCTGCACCTGCTGCTGTTGCTGTTGGGGTGACGATAGGGATGCTTGCGGGGTTTGCGGTGTATGCGGTTTCTGCAGATCCTGCTTCGATTGGTCCATCTGCAGTGACCGCTGCTGCTGTGGCGACGGTGATTGTTTGTCCTTCTCCTGCTCCTGCAGCTGCGCCACGAGCGAAACGTCCTTCATCTCGTGGTCCTGGTCCTGTAGGGCTTTCGCTAGCGAGGAGGCAGCATCCTGATCGTCCCCGATGCGCTGTTGGGCGGCGGCAGATGATTTGCTCTGCTCCGTGGAACCTGTCGACTGGGACGTGGACGTGTCCGGATCTACCTCCATCGGGTCCGCCAACAGCTCGGCCTTATCTTTATCCTGCTCCTGCAGATCCATCTTCTTCATGCCGTCGTCCGACGCATCGCCGACAGCTTTGGACGTATCGCTTGAACCCGTGTCGTCCGCCGTCCCCTGGTCGGACGCTTGCTGCTGCTTTGGTTTCTCATCTGGCTTTAGCAGTTTGCTGCTGGTGTCATCCTGCCCATCCGCATACCCGCTAGACGACAATGGCAGTGACGATTTCGACAGTCCGTCTGAGAGTTCGTCCAGTTTGTTTCCGCTGCTGGAATCTTTCAGCTGATCTTCCTTTCCGCTGTCGAGCTTTTCCAGTTGCTGTTCGTCCGACCCAGCCGATTGACCGAGCTGCTCCAGCAACTGGGATTCTGACTTTTTCTCCGACTGGTCCGACCCGCCCTCGGTGGACGAGGACTCGCCGCCGGACTGTTTCTTGTCCGCACCCAGCTTGCACTCCGTACCATCGACCTGCATTTCGTGATCGAGCGATTCGTTGCCGGCTTTGTCCTGAAGGCCGGATTGATCTTTCGTCTCGCCGGATGGGAGCGGGGTTTTGCTACCGTCGGCCAAATCCTTCTTATCCTGCTGGTGGTCGGCAATATTCGAACCGTCCGATTTGGTGTCCTTTTGGTCCGATTGGTGCTGCTGCGATGCATCGTCTCCTTTCGCCAGATCCAGCTTGTCCTGCTGTTTGTCATGATGCTGCTCCGTACCATCTTGCGACGCATCCTTCAGCTCCTTCAGATCGGACTTGTCCTGTTCCGACTTGTCCCCCTGGCTCGTACCATCGCGCAGCGTAATCGAGTCGCCCATCCCCGGCGAGCTCTTCACCTGACCGTCCTTGCTATCGGTCTTGTCCAGCTTGTCTTGCTGTTTGTCCGACAGCTCTTTCGACCCGTCGTGGTTCGACTGCCCTAGCGTGGTACCATCTTTACCCTCCAGTGCTTTCTTCTCTAGCCCATCGTCGGACTGCTTCGCTTTATCTTGCTGCTCGGGATGGTCCAAATGGTCCTTCTGCTGTTCGGTTCCGTCGCGCTGACCGTCCTTACCCTCCGGATCGCCGGACAACCGTGCATCCTTCTGCAGCTGGTCTGCCTTCTGTTTGTTAATATCTAGCTGTGACTGCAACTGTTCTTGCAGCAAATGATCACCGCCATGGTCTTGTGCCTTCGTATGATCATCCGGCTTCATCGTCAATACTGTTGAAACGTCGGTACTGCCGTCCGACTGGCTGAGTGCATTGCCCACCTCCGACGAATCCGTCGGATGCATTGGCGTTAGCGTTTGCTGCTTTTCCGTCATGTCGTTATGCTGATCCTGCTGCGCCTCTAGCTGTTGTTCGTTTTTCGCCTGCTCTAAATGCTGCTGCAGCTGATCCTTTTTCTGTTCCATTTGCAGTTTCTGCTGCTGCTGCTGTTGTTGTTGCTGCTGCTGCTGCTGTTGCTGCTGTTGTGGTTGTTGCATAGCCGACGAAACGGAAGCTGCAACAATGGCCCGCACAGCAGCCGCTTCTGCTGCCGCCTGTTGTGCAATCTTTTTATGCTCTTGTGATGCGGCAAGCTGCTGCTGAGGGGATGGTACATGCGATAACGATTGAAGCTGAGGTGCGACTTGAGGCTGCAGCTGTGATTGGGACATTTGGGATAGTTGCGACTGCTGGAGCTGTTGCTGCGTTACCTGACGCTGGGCAAACATGGGGGACTTGTTATCCTGTTGTTGTTGCTGCTGTTGTTGTTGCTGCTGCTGTTGTTGCTGTTGCTGTTGCTGTTGCTGCTGCTGCTGGTGTTGTTGCTGTAGTAGCAGCTGCTGTTGCTGCTGTTGTGACAATACCTGTTGCTGCTGTAACTGTGCCTGATGCACCTGCAGCTGCGGTGACTGTTGCTGCATCAGTTGAGGTGATTGTTGCTGGTGCTGCTGTTGCAACTGCTGCTGCTGCTGCTGCAGCTGGCTTTGCTGCTGCTGGGAGTACGATTTCTGCAGCATCTGTTCCTGCTTTTGCTGCATCATTAGCTGCTGAACCTTTTTGTGCTGCTGCAGCATGTTGTGCTGTATCTGCTGCGTTGCCTGTAGCTGCGCGTGCTTCTGCAGCAGCTGCTGCTGCTGCTGATCCTTGTCCGACAGCATCATTTGCGCCTGGGCCGATTTCACCATTTGCTGTTTGTGTTCCATCGACTTTTGTTGGTCCTGCTGCTGCATCAGCAGCTGTTGCTGCTTTTGCGGTAGCTGCATCGCTTCCTGCTGCTGCTGTGCAAGTTGCTGCTGAAGTTGCTGCAACTGCTGATGCTGATCTTGCTGCATCTGCAGTTGCTGCTGAGGTTGCTGCATTTGCTGTTGCTGCTGGGCATGATGCTGCTGCTGCTGCTGTTGTTGGTGAGATTGTTGTAGTTGAGATTGTTGAGGTTGCTGCTGTTGTTGCTGTTGCTGTTGTTGCTGCTGTTGTTGCTGTGAAGCTTGTTGCTGCTTCAGTTTGTTGGTATCACGTAGCGGCAAACACACGGGACAGTCCTGTCGTTGGCAATTTTTCCAATGGTTGATGATCTGGCGCGATGAGGAACAGTGCGTCTTGGGACAGTTCTTGCCTAGCTGGCACGACTGCATGTGCGTCAGCACCTCCTTCATCGTACGGCAGTGAGCTAGGCTGCAGATATTGCCGCTCGGGTTTTCCGCCTCGCGACGCTGGCATTTGTGCGCGTGCAACAGCAGCACGAGCTGCTGCTGGATGAGCTTGCGTTTCTCCGGATCGGCCAACAGAGGGTTGCCACCGGGGCTGCTGTTCATCGAGTTGGAGGTATTGCCGCCGCCACCACCGCTACCTGATGCTGCACCGACCGTGCCGGATGTACCGGAGCCGGTACCACCGCCACCGCCCACGCTCCCCGACGATACGTTCATCGAGTTGATTGCTTGATTTTGTTGCGCTACAGCTGCAGCAGATGCGACCAGCGGCCGTATCTGTGGCGCATTTGGACCCGGACCACCGTGCTGTTGCTGCTGCAAACTGACCACACCGGCCGGACCCTGTCCGGTTTGCGACTGTGGTCCAACGTTTCCATCACCGCCGAGCATTCCCATCGTGGCACCTCCAGCACCGCCACCGGTCACCATCGGGTTGGGCAGCCGCGTCCCACCCGGCCCATTCGGTGGCTGCCGGTTGACCAGGACGGGCGATGCAGTACGGACGCCTTGCTGCATTACACCCTGCTGCTGATAGCCGACGACAAACTGGCCGCCGGTCGCGTTGCCACCACCGCCACCGCCACCACCCATCTGGCCAACCATCGGGGTGCCAACGGCGTGTCCCTGCTGCACTAGCTGCCGCAGGCCCGGATTCATGTGGCCGGTCGTACGCGGCATCAGTCCCGGATTGCCCAGCCGTGGCTGACCACCGCCCATTGGTCCGTTCTGCGGTGGCACTAGCTGGTGCATCATTGGGCCACCGTTCCCGCTCGCATTGCCCCCGGATTGATTCGCGCTCGTTTGGCGGATGCCACCACTGTTTAGCTGCACCAGTCCGCCACCGGACATGACGCCACCGCTCAATCCCATACTGTTCGCCATTACGGGGCCTCCGGCGCCACCACCGGCACCGCCGACACCTCCGTTTGGGCCAATACCGCTGCCCATCCCCAAAATGCCACCGCCACCACCCGCTGCCATCGCATTCACTACCACGTTGTTGCCCATCGTTTGGTTCATCGAGGACAGCATGCCGGGCGTTTTGGCACCGAGCGGTCCCATGCCAAGCATCGTTTGACCCGGCATTGCTTTGTTCGTCTAAGGGGGGTGAATGATGGTAAAAACGTGAAAAAGTAAATCATTGGTAGCGAACGACACCAGGTTCGATCCTGGCGTATCCTTACCTGTTGCTGTTGCTGTTGTTGCATCATTAGATGGTGCATCTGCTGGTGCTGCTGGAGCTGCTGGCGCTGCAGGGCTAACGATACCTGGGTCAGGTTGGAGCTTCCTCCGCCCGGATCGTCCCCATTCATCTGTGACCCCGGACCTGGCCCGGGCGGTTTGTTGCCCCCGCTCAGCGAGTCCACCCATGTGTTGTCGCCCATCAGCTCGTCCGGCAGGTGATTTTCCAGATCGAACATTTGATCGAGTGTGGTTGAGATAACTTCTGGACGAGAAAGCCCCCGAGCAGGTCACAAGGTGGTTGGTGTTGAAACGATACAAGAAGAGCATTTCCAAAGCATTATTTATGTTTCAGTTACAGTTTTCCTGTTAGCTAACAGGGAAGTAACAAATATTTCTACAATGCATACACAGATCGAAAAGAATGTACGTGGTGCAACGGACTCCGTCCAAGATCATTCTCCTTGCTCTAAAGGACATTTCTGTACCGATGTTTCTCTTTTTTCCTCTCGCACTCTTATCTTGGCCATTTGTGGGTTTTGCTTTCTCTCTTCCTTAGCAAGCAATAACGTTCGATTTTTATTCTAGTCGCAAGCGTTGCGTTACAACCACCTTCCGAAGCATGTAATGAAACAACGGTTGTGCGTTGTTTATGCATGTAATTTAACCAAAGTATCAGTAAATTTCGCATGTGCTCCAAAAAAGCCCTCCGCACGGTGAGGATGATAATGACGATGATGATGATGATGATGACGACGACGATGGAAACGTTTCACCGTGTGCGTGTTGGAGATGTTTAAAAAATGGGAAGCGCTCAACCGGAATAATGCACTCACTACTGCACACACCGCACGAACACAGGCATACGGACGCACGCAACGCTACGTTTGGCGGTGTGTTGAAGCGAGAAGGAATCATTACCGTTGTGCTGCATATACCGACGGCGGCCGTGTCTCACGCACACAAGCGCAGTGCTAGACACGGAGTAAGCATTTCTTAGAAATTTCTAAATAGTGGATAATACAGCACAAGATGAATCACGGATCCGTCGTCTACACCCAGCGATTGGCAAACAGGGATGCGTTGGAGAAAGGAAATCATAAACAATAATACTCGCCCGAAACGTTCGTACGAAGGAATTCAACGATCGATCAGAAACAATCCGCACGAAACGTACATTCTTCCTATGTGATGCTTCCCCATGGGACACACAACAAGGGCAAATGGCCACAATCGCAGGAATGAATTAGCACTGCTTACCTGCATCTCGGACTTTCGCCCGTTTCATCGGTGGCTCCTCCATGTGATCGGCCATTGTTTATCACTTTAAGAATTTTGATAGAAGCGAATCGCACAACAAGGAGAGCAAGAAAGGAAGCAGTGGGATGTCGTCGTTGCTGGAACGAGAACGAGCGGGAACCGAAGCGAACGAGTTGTAACAAACCGTACAGGTTCCTTTGCCGTTCCCTCGCTCCTTTCGCTTATCTCTCTCCCTCTGGCGTTCACTTGAACCGTAGTCGCGCGCGCGGCTTCGCGATTCTGGTACTGGACCGCTTATGTTTTACTATACTTTACACGTTTTTTTTGTCACGAATGCATTTCTTGAACTTATTTGCTTTTTTCATATTTACTCACTTTGCTTCGCCATACATTTAACTCACACAATTGCACTTGCTCTGCGTTTTGCTATACACTTCATTTGCGGCCGCTTTTTCCTCCCTCTCTCTCGCTCTCTCTCTGCTGCAAATGTGGATTGATGCGGTGAAGCTGTTTTTTTTTCTTCTTCTCTCACTCCCTCTCTCTTTTCTCTCTGCCCCAAAAACTCTCTATTTCGCTTCGCTATTACTTTGCTAGTGTTTTCGGATGCGCGTGTTGGCTCCTTCCTTGCTTTTTTTTTGCTTTTCTCTTGTTTATTGCAGGCGGCTGCTGATGTTGTACGGGTTGCTTGAAGGATGATGATGAGGATGCATGATTGATTTTACGATGCAAAATTCCACGCCTTCACACGTACGAACGCACATACACTGATTCACACGCAACTTTACACATACGGCTGGTGACGACGCGACGCACACCACGAATTTCACACAACTCACACACACACACACTTGTACACGCGCGCACGCAGAGAGCGAGATGGTTGGTGTGCTACACAGAGAGGGAGAGAGCGAGATGGGACGCGCGTGCACAATGCAACACACACGTATATGACGGTGTTCACCAGCACACACATACACACAAGCGCGCGCGCGCGCTCTGCGCACACCTAAACAACGGGCTCCTCTGCTCCGTTTCTTCTTTCGTTTCTTCCACGGGTAGCGTTGCCGCTCAGCACCAGAATGGGAAGAAGCAGCAAGGTGTTCCCGTGCTGCTGCTGCTACTACTGCTGCGTCGCCGATTCCTGATTGTGTTACCGTCGTGCTGCTGCAGCTCCTTCCTTTTAGCTGCTGCTGCTGCTGCTCTGTTGTGTGTGTGTGTGCGCGCGCACATGCTGTCCTCCTGCTCAGTGTCCCTTGGAAGGAGGACCACCACTATCCGGAATACTGAACAACACACTCACGAAACAACATGGCTACGAATTTTTGCCCTTTTTAACCGCTTTTCCGTGCTGCTTGGAGCGCCTTAGTTGCAGTTGCTGGTGGTGCCGTTGTTGTTCACACATTAAAATATTCTGACGCTTTCAATAGCAAAGCGCCTAAAACCGATCACTTCTGTTTTATAACTAATTCAGCCCGTACGTCTTTAAAATAGAGAGAAAGGAAAGAAATAAAAATACATTAGTTGTGAAGCGTGTAAAGAAGCGCGTAACGTGGTAATACATGGCAGCAGAGTTTGTGGAACTTGCTTATAAACAAACAGAATGACGACAAGATCCACCCAACCGATCTCATACTCCGTAGAAGTGGAAAGCGCACCGATTCAGCAAACTTCTGAACGTTTTGTTCATTCAACCCATTCGTTAATTGCACAATGACCCGCATCTTCATTAGAAGTTAAACAAACAAGAACATGCATAAGCATGCGAATGCATCACGCGCCGGTTTGCTATTGAGTGGAATTAGCACTAAAACAGAAGGATTTATGCTATTCTATGAAAATTGACTCAAAAATGCTTTGCAATGATCAAGGCTTAATCTTCGAGGGTTTTACACAAAATAATCTATTTTAACCTTTATTTAATTTTATTTTATCCGGCTGAGCGACCGGAGCGGCAAAGTCTGGACAGGACAGGTACAACATTATTATCGTTGCATTGCGAACGAATTCGGTTGACTGACATATATTTTGCCGGTACGGGCGATGTATGGGTTTGAATTTGATTGAATGTCGTTGGCTCGATCCTTTGCGAAGTTATTGATGAAAAAAAAACCTATACATTCCCTACAGTCTGAGATCACCCTGAGTGGAATGCTCGATATTGCTAAGTCGAGGCTTCTCGTTCAGCCGAGACCACTATATCGTGGGGTCTGGCTGTACACGGTACCATTTGCTTGCACAAACACACTTCCACATTATGCTGGAGATCTCTTACTTGGATAACACGCACTCAGCGAAAGCAAGTTTAACAAAACGTGTACTAGTGTTGGTGCAGTCGATGGCTTTTGTGGACACTACGGGCTTGAAGTGGTTCGGATTATTCTTTTGTTTAGCCGTTACAAAAATAAATGGAACTACTTTCTGTTAAACCAAATCGTTCCATTATGGCGCGCAAGATCTTCTTTAGGGGATGTGTGCAACCACTATTTTCCAAACAGATCCTACCGGGAGGATCGCACAAATACACCATTCCGACCCGAACGAGTCAAATAATTCGAACGCATACAGCATATACTATTTTAAAAAAATCTCTTAAGTGAATAAATACTCTAACAAAACTGATTGTTTCCAACTATCCTAATCATAGCAATCCTGCAAGATTCATAATTTATACACTAATAAATTTTGCTTAAAAAACATATAAATAGCAAGTAATGACTCCTTTCTGTTACAGAAAAAAAAACTACTGATCACAAATGAAGGAAAACAACCAAAATTTCAAGAATAAACACAACGCTGTGTCCACCAGCTCACGAATGTTCGCGCTTGGTGTTATTCCACAATAAATTGACAACCTGCGGACGCGTCGTCATCCTTCTGGTGGTTATCCGAGCTATAAACACTGCAATACTCTTCCATATCAACACATACAACCAGCGCACACAACAGTGTTGAACGAGGATGCTGTTTAGCGCATTGAAACTTCTCACACGCGGAACTGTCATTTCACGGAAAACTCACGCCAAAAAGGACTCATCAAACATGCACGCCGACTGACAGCTAGGCCGTTATAACAGCATGTGTATGTGTGAGTGTGTGTAAACCAATGGACAATTCATTCTATACACAACTTTTTCAATTGTTTAAACCCAAAGCACTGGTGGCAATAGGCCGAAATCAACAAACATACACTGGACGTTCCCAGTCTTTCTGGAGTATACTGTTCAAAATAAAACAATAAAAACTCCACAACAACAATTAGCCATGGAAGGAATAGCTGCTGTTGCAAAGATTCAAATTTTTGCTGTCGAACGCATCCAAGATAGCAGCCAAACAACAAGTGATACTACTCTATTTACTTCCTACGAAACTATTTCCTGCACGACATTATACACCCAAGCACCTATACACACATCACACAATGTATTCACGTTAAACAAGCACCCACACTCGACGGAACATGTAGCGAATCCGGCGAAAATTCCTTAGAAAACCCTTCTGAGTGAACCATCAAACTAAACGAACTCGTTCAAAAATCAACCAAACACACAAACACGAACCACTTACACATAAACACATGCATATTCCCACAGTACGCATAGGATTCGACGCGCATGCACACACACGCGCGCGCGCACACGCACGTACGCACACAGGGATACGTTTACTTTCTATTGCTTCACTCACGCACAACAATTTGCAAAACCCTTGTCGCGTTTTTTTTTTCTCTTCCTTTTTGGCGTCGTTCAACAATGAAGATCAAACAACGGGATGACGATAAGTCAGGGCCGGGTGGAGAGGAAACAGCAGGGAGGACCACAAAACAGTAGAACAGAAACGTGAAAAACGCTTTTTCTTTTGGAAGGGAAAAATTCGAGGAACCTCCGACAATGATCTCGAACGAGAGCGGCCGAGTCGCGCGACGACGTCAAAATGGCGGCACTGGTGTTGCCCTGGTCTGTTGCAAGCCTACCCTCCACCGAGCTTGTCAAGAAAATGTCTGACTGAGACGGCTATTCTACAGTTCGCTGTCGGGCCCGTTTCGATCGCTGCTCAAAAGCTGTTCACGTGACCTCGACCGTAGTACCATGCACGGACGTATGGTGGCGCTGCGTTAGTGCGATGTGCCCACCCTGTCAGACGGCCGGACGGTATCGAGCTACCTCGCGTATGCTGGACGCGCTTAGACACCGTCGTGGGTGTGTGTGCTCACGGTTGCTTTTTTCAAACTTGAAGGCGCAAGGAAAATATGCTCACCGTGCTTCAATTTCGTACCGTGAATTTTCTTCACGCTGGAGGAAAACCATCTTACCTGGCGCGCAAGTACGAGTCACGTTCTATAGATTGCTTTGCCACTCCGTTTTTCGAAATGACAGTCACGAAAAACCCTTACTCGTCCAGCAGCTGCCGGGGGATACTGCACTGTGATTTGTGTGTACAGCGCTACCATACGTCTGACGCCTTTCGGTTATCTCGCTTTCTCTTTCACTCCCCGCTTGCACTATCTCGTTCCTTCCTGCAGCACTGCCATTTTGCAATGCGCGATTGATCACAAAATATGAAAATTTTGCCTTTTGATTTTCAGCCTACTAGACCACCTTGGGACGGAGGAAAATTCACTCAACCGGCTTGGTCGGAGGTAAAAATATTTTCAACAAACTTTTGCACACTTACTTGTTGGAATTTGCAGCAGTTTATTTAGCTTGAAGCTTTTTTCCTGAAATGTTTATAGCTTTGTTGAAGTGTTTTCGGTCGTACAAGTACTGTGCGTCACATCTACAATGGTAAACGTCAGGCTGCTCTAGAGCAGTTTCGCTTCGCGGACGGTTATGCTATATGGTGGACGATCGGTTCATAATTTTCAACGGTTTCCGTAAAAAAAACTTATACTCCATTTATTTACGTTTTTTCCAAAGAAAAAAGAAGCTAATTAGTGCTGCAAAGTAATAAGGCGAATAACATTACCAAACTATTTTTGATAATGCAAATATTTGCGTATTAAAATAGGCTATTGTATACTACGTTTAGCGTTATTATGCTTAGCATTCGTATTTCTTTCTCTAGTTGGCTATTCACACCAATAATACGATGTGTCACTTTCTATTTGCATCTTGTGTTTAGTTCAAATAAACTCAAAAAAGCTCTACCACGAACAAATCACAAACATGATTAAAATTGATCTTATGATGCTATGAGATCTGTATTTCTTTGTTAAATAGACCACACTTGTGTTTCTTATATTGAGAAATGTATGAAATGTATGATGATTATCCAATACGTAAATATCGTAGAAAACATTAGCACTGAAATTTTTTACAACGACTTTGCAATCAGCATTTCAAATTTTTTTTGCTCGCATTCGTCTTCAATTGATTTCACGTCAAATTCGAAAGACGTCTAGATGACAACACAGTGTTTACAGATATGATGTACATCTATATCTTTAGCGGCGTGAAAGGAAAGGAAAAAGCGTCATAAAATCACTGGAATTATTCTTTCTTTAATATAAAATATTTCTAAAAGGTGTATTATGGTGCGATTAAATGGCATTCATTATTGCAAGCCGCACAAATAACATTCTATTTTTTAAGAAAATATAAAAAAAATAATATATTTCATTTATCCGTAAATGTTTCTAATATAACAATACAATCTATTTAGAAAGGCATATGATTACTTAAAAAAAAGGTAAAATTTATATTATCGATTGCTCGCATGTTTTTCCCCATGCTCGTAATTGCAGTTAATTTGACAGCAGACTTCTTTGTTCGTCTAGCAGGCGTGAGAAAGAAGAAAGTTTTGTTTGCTTTGCTCACGGTTCAATATGCACGGAAATACGTACGAATGATTGGAAATCATCAACCAAGCCCATAAGACAACCGGTTAGCGAGAATAATCCACAATCAAGTTGATAAATCCTATGGAAATACAGTACAATGCTGACGCGTAAAAAATTTCCGATCCAGCAGAACCAAACAAAATGGCGTTGATCATAGGGGTGCTACATAACAGGTTGAGCAGATAATTGCCTCCACGCACAAAATAGCAACTAGTAGCAGCTCCAAAGATTCCATCATTCGATGTGAAAAATAGTCTTGTGCAAAGTAACCATAGATGTTTACAAGTGGCGTTGGCTGACAGTTGCAAAATGTTTGACGTGTTTTGCAGCAAATAGATTTCATAACAAACCTAGCTGCTCCTGTTGGAGCTGGTTTATTTACAAAATGATCTTTGCATATTCGGTGTGACCATTACTAAAAAAGTTTCGTTTTAGCATATTCCGGGCTGTGGATTGAAAGGAATAGTTCACAAAGATGCGCCAAATCATAACCTGTGAGGCCACCGTAGTTCATGCGTAGGACCTTGTCTGTCGGATAAGTGTGGTAATGGTTTTCCTTTTATCATCTCACTCAATGTATGTGATCAACATATCCTTTGCTCCTTTTAGCGAGTCCTTCCCTATGCTTTCAGGTTTCAAGAGATCTCTCAATGGAATCATACCATGATGGAGGTTTCAATTATTGCAATGAGGCAGACTCACGGTTGTGGAAACTCTATGGCATTCTTTTGTTTGTTGTGGCAATCTGTGGTGTGTTGCAAATGTTCTGCCGGACCTTGTGTCGGTATACCCATCATCGTAATCTGTTCAGCGTTTTTCATTCAGTCGTTGGGATAAGAAGGCATAGAGATCATATGAAGTTATACTTCTTGTTGATTTGTAAAAATATAATTGGCTTTTTGAGGATGGAGAATGAAGCATTCCACTGTATTGTATCCGTATAGTGGAGATTAGAGTAGTATGAAGAGATTAGATTCGTAAGTAGGTTCGATCAGGGGATTTTTTTATTAACGTTCAGTAATGTTCAGGACTAACCACTACAAAAGGCTAAACCACCTCCAGCGACGAGCGCGTCAACTGTGTATACGACTTTAAGCATTCCCAGAAGTTAAAATCTAGCAGGATTACATGAAAATCGATGTGCAATTTTATAATGAACCGCTCTTTAGAACTTACTCATCTCGTCCATTACTGAAGCGATCGAGTAGGCTATGAGTCAGGATCAAACTATACCCGTTTCAATATTTATTTTGGACTTTAGTTTCTTTTAGATCTTACTCACGTTGTTGTACAAATATTTTGTAAAAGCAAAGAGCACATCAGTTCACCAAAAATAGGAAAAAATCCAACGAACGAGATTCGACGGTGAGCTTTTTGTTAGCGCCATCTATGAGTGAGGTTGTTCTCCGTGGTAAAGCTTTTGTGATACTGTATAACATAAGCATAAGCGTCTCTTGACATTAAGCTTTTTTTCTAGAGCATCAAGCTTAAGTTATGCGTGCAGTTATTGCGAAATGCACAATGCAACTGGGGTATCGCAATCGCAAAAAAAATGCTCGCTGATAATACAACTGCAAATGCTTTAAGTGACTGTAAGTATGATAAAAAACGTAGTAAAACGATAATATTATTTACTCATTGCACTGTGTCACAGTGGACCAGTGTGCTAAAGATGAGAAAGGCTGAGAGAAACTAAAACCCTTCTCGATAGAGAGAGATACAGCGTCCTCGAAGTGATGATGTTTTGTCTTATTTTATGTGCATGTTCGGATTACGTTCGGGCTTACATGGAAGGGCTGTTTGGAGTTTGCGGTCGTGTACGGGACAGCGAGCGAGCAAGTGAGATAGATGTTGATCGATTATCCGTCGGGTGGCGGGAAACGGCGCGATTTCAAACGCAAAAGTCAAATTTAAATGTCTGCTCGCAAAATCGCAAGAACAACACAACCGCCAGGCAACCGGGTTCTATTTCGTGTTACAGGTTTCGCCACCGAGCGCACTGTCATCTGAGTACCGCGGTTTTCGTGGAAAATTCGTTACAAGTTTTGTTGTTGCCGCTTTTGCAGCCGAGAGCGGTGACGGTGCAATGCTGCCGGCGCTGCCCGCCTAGTGTCATCCGTCACGCGTTCGTTTCACTACTATTTCTGCTACTGGCTCGGCTTCATTCTATTCTGGGACACGGTAAGGTGCGAGTGGTCTCTCTCACTGGCCGTGTTTTCGTCGGGTGCGTGTACCTTCCTGTGTTTACTGTGCAGTACGTTTATTTATTTATTCTTTTTTTGCTCGTTTTTGGATAAATAGCGCACTACTTGCCTTTTTGGTTTTTTGTTTTTTTCGGGTGTAAAAACGTTATTTTCATCGCGTGCTCTGTGCATTTGTGCTTATATTGGTATGGTGCTTCCGTAAGCAACATGTGTACAGAAGTAATTCGAAACGAACCTTTGCGGTTGTGCCGTTTCACTCCATAGTTTGCCGTTGTGTCTTGTTTGGTGTTTGAAATCAGTGCGGCCAACCCTTTCCCAGCGGAGTTTAATGAGCGTTAACTTTAAAGTTAGTAATAGCGTTTACTTAATGCTGCTTGCGGTTAGTTTCTCACTCAAGAACCTCCAACAATTCGTTCGCACGTTTATGTGTGTGTGTGTGTGTGTGTTTGGATGAAAATGTTTTTCCTAGCTAGCTTTTGTTTTCCGTCAGCACAATTCCACACGCTAACCGTCTCAACCGTTTTTTTTTGGAAGCGGTTGTCAGACATTCCCCGGTGGAACAGCACCGGAAGCAGATGTTTCGTTGTGGGGCTAGTTTTTCGGCCCGGTGGCATCCGGGAGTGTTGGCACGCGTCCCGAACGATGCGTCAGGATGAAAAGTCCGTACCGAACCCCACCCCAGCGACGTAACCGGGTGCGTTTTTCCGACCCGCACGGTCAGTTACGTGCGAATGTGAGGTTTTGGGGTGCGCTATTTATAGAAATTATTGAACACAAAGTACACGGTAAACGGTGAACCGTGCGTGAAATATGATTCACTTCCCATGCGTGTTGCTCCCTTAACGAGGGGAAGAAAATTGAAAATCCGCCAATGCACTCCGTGTACGGTGCAGTTGAACGGGATGCAACTTTGAGATATATGTCAGTTGGTTGTTTTTTTGCTTTCATTCGGCACCATTTGGTGAGTAGACGTTGGTAGTTTGTGTTCGTGAGTCATGGGTTGATGGAGGCGCGCGCGTATACACTACCCTCCTTATACTAACACGCTATTTCCCTCTCTCTGTCTCTCGCACGCTCTGTATTTTTTGATACGGCAATGGGATAAAAAAACGTACGTATTTTGCTTGTAGCGTGCGCGTGTGGGAGCACGATGGTGTTGTTACTTTATACACGCCCGCACGCACGCACGTACACACACACTGGCACACATGAAGCCAACGGATCTGGAGGTGACGAAATGGGCGCCGAAATAGCGCACCGTGTCCGTGGGTGGTGGGTTGCGCTTGACTCAAGGGGTGAGGAGGAGGGGGGAACCAATATTCTAGCAAGGAGTGAGCGGTTGTGGTGTTTCTCACCACCGCAACGCAGGTCGGTGCGTTATATAATTTCATTAAAAAAAAGGATACCCGCGGGATCGCGAGCTGTTGACATTGAGCAGAGGTAGTCTCCCGCCAAACCCACGTGTGAAAGGGTGGGGGGGGGGAGGGGAAAGGAGGTTGAGGGCGTCAGTAATACTAGCCTGTGTAAACAAGCCTCTGGTAGACCGTGCACCCATATACGTGCAGTGTAACAACTTCCTCTGGCACACTCTGTTTATACGTCGGGTTCGCCTACGGGCAAAGCTGATGACGGACCCGTGTGTGTTTGTGAACGAACGACTGCACGAATCACACACAGCGATAGCACGACGAGAATCTACACCCCACTCTCTACATTTGCAGCGGACGGCGACAGACACGCGAGATCACGGACCAACGGCGAGATAGAGTGTGTGAGAGCGAGAGAGAGTGTGCGCGTCCCAAGGCGCAACGGACACAGACAGTGGTGAACCGTGCCAGCCCGAGTCAGTGTCAGTCCATCCTCCGCACACACATCATCCGAAAGGCAGCATGCGAAATCAGGTTACAGTGCGTGACGGTGGACGTGCGCACGTGCCGCGTACCGCCATGCTGGTGCAGCTGATCGTTGGCGGGCTACTGCTGGCGACCGTCCTGCACGATCGTACCGCAACCGCATTCAACCTGGACACAACCAACTTCATCCTGCACGAGGGCGACCCAAACTCGATGTTTGGCTTCAGCGTGGTACTGCACCGGGAGCAGAACAAGAGCTGGTGAGTATTCGCAACCGTGTCCTTGCAAACACACGCGTGTGGGCGATTGCCCAACACGCCTAAGGACACTCGACACGCGCGCTCGCTCGGCGAATGTGCGATGTGCGTTACCGACCCTACAGAGTGTGGGAGTGTTGGACGGTTTATTCAAACTTGCCAGTGATTCAACGCCGCCTCAATCTAGGCAATGCTAGTGGGTAGCAATAATCGGAACATTTCAACCGCGTAGGAGTGGAACCACACCAAAGTGTTTGCTTTCTGCAAGTTATTCCACTAAAGTCTTTACGGCAACAGTACATATGGTCTAGTGTGGTGATTTTTTTTTGAAGTGTAAACAAAGTTGTAGTTTAGTTTTAGTGTAGCATTCCTCGCCGACTTCAATCAATTCCTCTCAACAACTCAAAAAAGCGTTTACAACCGCCAAACAGCTGAAGTGTACTTGGCAGGCTATTCCTGGTGTTCCAGTTTGCATACTGCCTTGTGTGTGTGATTTTTTTTTCCTCGAAGCAGATGGCTTGCAATCACCACGCTACTTGACGTGCCGTGGCTCCCAAGAACAGCAAAAAAAACCAGCGCGTTGTATTTACGCATTTCCACCACGCCGTTATCCCGATAAGCCATCAAAACGTCTCGGTTGCTCGGCAACACACTGACGTACTACATCCTACGCTTGATTGGCGTCCATCTACGATATGCAACGCTCTCCCTTCGGTGCCAGAATTAAAACAAGAAAAAAAAACCCGCGCGCGCAAAACCTTGAGTGGCACTTTATTGATTAAAGACTAAACGGCACAGCATCGGGAGGGGTTTGTGCGAAAGCGGGAATGGCCCGAGAAAGCAACAATTCCGATAATTCAGCTCTCGTTTTCCAAAGACTACTACCCTGTTTTGTTTCCCTCGGGTGTTTTTTTTTGTTTTATCCCCCAGCCATTCCATTTGGCTTTTGCTTTTCTTCATCGGACGGTTTTGCATTTCTCGCTGTACAGCACTGTAAACCGGACGCTTGTGACACAGTAAAGCCAGACCGCAGACAGACGCACACAGCTATCTGCCAAGTGTGCCGTTGCTGAGTACTGTGGTGCGGTAATGGCGGATACACAGAAATTTGAGTGAACCTATTATTTGTTTTGCGCATCGTGATTTCATCATGACCGGGTGGCTTTAACCATCAACCGTGCTTGTGGGTGCTTCTTCGTCATTCGCTCGATATATAAGCTGGACGTTTGGTGTGGGACGATGACGAGGACGCTGATGATAATGCCGGGTGCAATTATTCACAGAGGTTACTCAGATGACATTAGTGGAGTAGCCGATTGGTTTAGCGACAGCATCTGCATTTATTATACCCTCTTCTCTGTGGACAATCCACTGTAATTGACAATCCGGCTGACTACCATGCACAACACTCACTTCCCAAGGCGTTCAGTACTCTTTCTCTCTCTTTTTCTCTGTGTATCCACTACCACTACGTGCAGAGCAACGAGTAGGTTGGAGTTTGATCAATGAATTGATGAACTTTGCGCCTCTCCAATAAGCATTCCGATGGAAAGATATGCTGTTCCAGACCGATATTCAACCACGATAAAAGTGTGGGCTGGTCAATGCGTTGAATTTCCGCATTTTTTGAAGCACGAAGGGGTACCCAAGAATTCATCCGTCACCAAACGGTCAATTATTCAATAAAACATACTTTTTCGTAAGTCGGCAGGCGGTTACTGCCCCAACAATACAAATGGCCACCCATTAGGAAGTGTGTAGTGCCATAATCTTCCGAAAGCATTCATGTCAGTGATAGTTTTCCATCTATCATCCGCGCATCACTCTAGCTGCATATTAATGATTCCGTTTTTGGGCTTGCCGACGGGAAGTCACAAGCGGAAAAGGCACACATGTGTGGAGGAAGCAGCTCGCCTAATCCCTGGAAGCAGAAGCACCGAAAAAACAAAAATAAAGAAACACGCACACGTGTGAAAATGCATCCTAATTTAAACCGTGACGTGCTCGTGTGTGTGTGTGTGTGTGTGTGTTGTTTACAGTGTGGAAGTGAAGTGAAGTGAAGCAAAAACAAAAAAAAAGGGGGAAAGTAACAGTGCAATAAAACTTAAAAACCATATTATTACGCTGCCCTTGGGAAATCTGGACGGGATTTCTTGGATGTTTGCGCGCAACATTGTCATGTGGAGACATTGTACCGCTCGGTACATTATCCTCGAGTGCCCGTTTTGCCCGAAATATCAACCATGTGCGCCGCATATGTGTCATCGTTCCGGCGCGGGACGTAAGCGAACTGCGCCTGCGCTCAAGGCCTGCAAGAGCAGCGTTGGTTTGGTGCGGTGGGGTGAAGGTATCTCTTTTACACCCGCCCCCTCCTTGTCCCGTTCTGGCTAGCGGGCGTAGGTAGTTGTTGATGATCCAACCGATCTCTCGCACGAACGGGGCGAAACATCTGTTACATGTTTCCGCTGCAGCCACTGCACCGACGACTGCATCCAGCTACGGTACGGTTCATGTTGGCTGGGCGGCACACATGTTTAGGAAATTAGTCCTTTCCCGAAGCTGACCACTGTCTGTATGTCGATAAAACGACATATTTTGGAAGCATCTCCGGAAGCTATCAAAGAAAGAAAAAAAAAACACAAGAGAGGATAGGTTCCAACAGATCACAGAAGATCACAGCTGTCGTAGACTTTGTTGTGTGCTTAGAGTCGCCTCGAGGTTTTCGCCAATGCAAGATGGCGGTTTGGAACGCACACCCCCCCTTGCCAACTGTGCGCACATTCCGAAATTCAAATGCAATGGTACGGCGGTTACCGCAAAACACCAGCGCGCTCTGCACCATATATGGCGTTCTGGTAGTCGCTGGAATTTGTCTCGCAAAGTATCATCGCATCGCAGGTCGCAACTTCTTGGACGACGCGTGGTCACGATCAAGGGGTTGTTAAAGGCGGGGAAGGGGGGTAAATGTTAATTGCAGCCAGGGCTACTACCCTCCATTACTCCCCCAGCCGAATGTCGGTGCACTTTCTGGACCTGGACATTTTTCGTTGCTTGTTTTCCGATTGGACTTTTATGGATTTTGCTTTATGTCTTGTTCTCGCGTCTTGAGATCGCCAAGTACTATCGAAGGGGGGGGACCTTTATTGCAGTTATTGTGTCGTTCAATGCCGCTTTAGAAAACACACAGAAGCACAGACACAAGTCGAAGCAATCCATACAAATATGGCAAAATGGTAGATCCAGAATGTCCAAACATGGGGATACGGTAGCATAGTAGCGCCCAACAGGGGAACAGAAGAGCAACGCTTTCTACCTTTACCCGTTGTTTTTTTTTTGCTTTTCGCGCATTTCACCACGATCAATGTCCTCCTTCCCTTCCGCTACACTATTGGCGCGGTTTGTTTGTTTTTTCTTCTTCTCCGGTTCTGATTCTTCGATACCTTCGCCAGTGGATACGGGCAGCAATGTCCAGTGGCACGCATGCGCTACCCTGCACATACGCAATGGACTCTTCTTCGACAAAATAAATATCTATATATATAAAGAAAGAAGGAAGGGACAACAACACAACGACACAAAAAAAAACAGATAGTCATCCCTACCTGATTGGCATTCCGGTTTCGCTGTGGCGTTTCCATTTATGACGTTTCCGTGTGTTTTGGCCGCATGATTAATGGCGATGACCCGGCCCTGCAAAGCGATCCCACCGAGTTTGATCTGCCCGGATCGAATCAGACCGCCCGTCATTCGTATTCTGCCGCCGTATGTTAGAACACGAACTGTACGCGGGGGACAGGCCAAAAAACCCACCATCCGGTTTACCTGGGTTGTACGTTTCGGTGCTTCCTGTGGTAATAATAAAGTGAAGAACAAATGGGGAACGGTTTTGGGGAAAAGGGGGCTCGCTTACATAATGTTGCGGTGTCCTTCAAAACTCCCGCAAGCAGAAGGGAGAGAACACAAGCGCAACACCGACTGAAGGTATTGTTGTGTCCAGCAGTTCCCCGTACTGGACGCGGGTAGCGAAAGCTTTATGCTGACGAAAAGCACCGAAAATCACCGAAAAGCACCGTGGATGATAAGCCGTACCACCACGTTGGGAAAACGGGTCGGGCATCCTCGTAATGGATGCCGGAGTAGATTAGAACGGTCCATGTGTGTGTCATCGCGCACCTTCGACAACACCTTTCGGGTGACCTCACCCTTTACTGGAAACAGACTTGCATGAATGAAGACACGAACGGGTTCTGTCGTGTGTTTTGTCGCGCACAATTGAGCAATCATGTTCCTGTTGTAACATGATCTTGTGTACATGGGTTGCTGGTGGTGGTGTACCCAATACACCAAGGTCATCATCCTGTGAGGAAAGGTGTATTACAATGCGCGCGCGCGCGCTTTGCGTCTATATATTTTGATACCACCATCACACGCGAGTGTCTTAAATTTGTCTTCTTACATATCTTGCAGCAAATTAATGGATCTCTTTTGTTTTGCAATATATCAGCTTTTATGACATTTGCTTCTTCTTGGGATTAATCATCCTGTGTTTGGTTTTGTGGGCCAGATATTATTGGCTTACGCGATGTGTTATTGATACCACTCGTACTTGAGAAGATTTCGATAGTCAGTTCTCAAATACGAAGAAGAAAACTCAAGCTTTTATAACTTAATTTTACGGATAATCGCTATTCCCCGGATGAGATTCGTTCCACGGCCTTCGTTGTACAAGCCCTAACATCGTGTCTCACCACCAGAGGGACTGTTCCGTCCTACGCATGCAGCTATGCAGTTTCCTTTTTCGGTTGATCCACCAGCAAGGTGGAAATAAGCTATTCCAACGTCCACAGTCGGTCCATCGGCTCTATGCAGCAGCGAAATGGCTACACCACTAGAGAGAACTAAATCGTATTGTGTGTTTCTTCTTCTTCTTGCTTCTCTCCCACACAAACAGGGTGATTGTGGGCGCACCGACCGCCAACACAACGCAGCTGAACGTGATTGAGGGCGGTGCCGTGTACCGCTGCGACATTTACGACGATTCGCGGTGCTTTCCGGTGCCGTTCGACACGAAAGGTAAGTCATCGGTGTACGCCTGGAAACGGACACGGGAACGGAAATGTATGTAACATAAACAGAAGAAACAAGAAAAAAATAATAATACAAATTTGTTAACGATAAACACAAAACAGAAAAACAAAAAAAAAACAAACAAACAACCTGCCATGTACGACATTGGAGTTTTACACCGTCCAAGGCAACAACAACAAACAACCGACTCTATCTTTGCTGTTGTGTCTTCTTACAGAAAGTGCAGCAATAATAGAACTGCAAGCAAAGCATAACGTTACCTCTAACATTACCCACGTCCAGTTTGATTTGTATGGCAAGTAATTGCACCAGTTGTTACCAGCGCGTCGCTTCTAGAAGCTCCTGTCATCCGTTTCCGTAGACGCTGTCATCCTTTTTTCTTCCTCTTGCAATTACAAAATACAACCGATTAGATGCGGTAGCCACCGAACATAACCTCATACTCATTTGCAGCACCAATTTGTTGTCTTTGTTTTGGTTTCCTTTTTTTTTCATTTGTAGAGCGCAAGGCACTCACACACCTTTCGCTATACTAGTTCGATTTCTACCTGTCGTATCGCATTTGCTGTTACGTGCGGCTTTCAGTAGCGCAAATCGGTTCCCGATCGAAAAATCGCATCGAGTTCGCATCTAGAATAGTGGTCTCCTCCTCCGCCTCCTCTTCCGCTTGTTACGCTGCGCTCTGTTAGCTGCTTATGGGCGCACAGGTGTCAGCACAGCCATCTCGCTCTTCCTCCTACAGACAGGATTCGATGTGAAGGTTTGACGAGTTTGTCTTTCCTTTTCTTCCTCCTCTATCTCTCTTTACCCGTACCGCAGGTCTGGAAAAGTGTTTTTTAACGTTTAAAGGTGGGTGACACCACAGTTTACAGTGCCAGTGGACATGCACACAAGAGAAACAAAATATTACACGTAGCGTCAGGTCACCGCGACTAGTAGTGGTGCCTGAGTAGACACTTCACACCGGTGTAGTTAGAATAGTGCTATCTTTTTTTCCCACCATTTTCGGAACCTTTCGTTTTGCTCTTTTACAGCATCGTTGGATTTAACAGTCTTTAGAAAAAAAAATATCACAATCAAAGATAGCTTGTGGTACTCACAGCTTTTGCTTTCTTCTGTATTCCTTCAGGAAACAGCTATAACGATCAAAACGAACAGATTGACACAAAATCGAACCAGTGGTTCGGTGCGACAGTTGCCAGTGCTGGAATTGATGGTCCGTTGGTGGTGAGTAATCGTAGTTTGCTGTTACAGACAGTACAAGGCACATCTAAGCCACTTCAAGGCGCCTGAAAGAGTAGAAGAGTGTTTGTCGGAATTAAAGCATACGTGATTCTGAATCGTCCATCATTGTAGGCTTGTGCTCCACGCTATGTGTATCATCAGCTTCAGCCGAGGAAGGTGGAGCGCGTCGAACCGGTCGGCACTTGCTATTTGGCCAAGAACAATATGCGCGAATTCCAGGAATTATCACCTTGCCGAACAGGTACGATAACACTAGCCAGGCTAGGAATGCTTTGCGAAACGTGTACCACTACACATCTATGGTCTCATTTCAGTCTACTGGGGTTACCATCGTCAGGGATCCTGTCAGGCGGGTTTCAGTGCCGCTCTGACGAAGGTAAATGTTTGTTGCGTCCCCAAACCACAACGTGCACACCGTCTAACGCAAAGTTCTCTTTTTTTTTTTGCAGGACGGTTCGCGTGCTTTTATCGGTGCACCCGGCAGCTACTACTGGCAGGGTAAGTATCACTCGCACCGATGACACGGTCTTCATACACGTCTCCTTTCTTATTCCAGCCAGACCGAAGATTCCGATTCCCGCACGGGGAGGAATTGATTTTGCGTAGTGCTTTTTGACACGACACGGCAATCGCCATGTTTTTATCCTGGCAGGGTGGGAACAATTGACTTGATCTCGTCTAAATTTACTGCACCGGACGTATGAACTCCCCGGACGGGATCGATCGTGGGTTTACTTTTCCCCGATCGAAGACACTAGTAGTAGCGAGCTAGAATTTTAGTCATACCGAAAAACTGTTTTGTTTTTGTCATACACGCAATCACAATTGCTGCTACTCGCCCAACACGTTGTTCTGCTGTTTTATCTTGTGAATCGCCTCCCATAGAGTAGAGCGTTTTGATTTGAATTGAATATTCCCTTGTTTTGCGAGTGACTCCCTCGGTTTGGCACAGGCGTGTTGTCCTACTTCTGGTTTTCCTCCCGCCCCCACACCCAGTAGTGCAACTTGCCGCTTCTAGAACTCTCGTAACTTTAGATGTTCCTGTATGTGTGCATGTTTTTGAAGTGGATTTGACGTGCATTGTGGCACCTGTTTTTCGTGTGCTTGTGTGTTAGTATTTTTATTTCGTGAGGATTAGCTCAGAATAAAAGGATAGCGAAGCGTCACATACAATCGGCGTGAGGTGTCGATGTGCGGGATAGATTTGTGCAGCAGGATCTTTGGAGGAGCGTAATAGCGCAACGGCCATATCTCTGGCAGGGGATCATATACGGGGAGATGAAGTGACTAATGTCGTTATGTCACTAGTTCCGCTCATTTCGTTTCGCCGTTGATCCTCATCATACCATCTCCTCAACATTCCGTTCCGTACCCAATCTTCACATTAGTTTGTACTGCTGATAACGTTACATGGTCGGACGGCTACGGGCACGGTAACGGCGGCTGGAAGTATATCAACCAGGAAGTGGAGTGTTTAAAAAAAATTAGCAAAACAAAACCATTACCAATGATAAAGATACCCCAACCATACTAAATACTGATGTTGTTTATTTCCTTTCTTTTCCTTCCCTTTCGGATCGCTCTCCCACACACACACACACACCAACATACACCAAATGCTACCAAAATGTGCGAACCCCCCCCTGGCGACCATCAACAAAACACCACCATTTCCCTTTTTTTTTATTTCTAATTTCGTTCCTTGTGATGAGTGCACGCAAATTTTTGAATGATTTCAGGACAAATGTATTCCATTAACACCGACGTTGTGTTTCCCTATAAACCCCCGCGGTATGGTCATTTTGGCGACGGAGGTAACCTTGAACAGACCTTACGAATCTATCACTGTTTAATAATAAACTATTTTACCACGTACTAAAAACTCATGCTGTGTATCTTACTGTCATGCCGTCCTAACGTCGTCGCTTGATGGCTCCCGGTCTGCAACAGCGGTTGACAGTACGATTGGGAGTTGTCCACTAACTTGCAAGGTACACATGTAAGGTGCTCCATGTCAAACCTTATGCCATCTGTTTAACACATCTCCATGTGCCCAACTCTCTATCCTCTTCTTCTTCTTAGGCGTAACGGCCTACTCGGTCACGCCTGTCATTTCCGGCTTACTAGACTTATTTCACCACGTAGTTGGATAGTTAGTCCTCACTACGGTGGAACGGTCCAGATGGGATTCGAACCCCACGCCCTGCACAACTCTCTATCCTACGCTTGTGTCCACTGGATACTTCTCTTCCCGGATTTCCTTCAATCTGGTGGTGGATACTTGTGGTGTCGGTACATTACATTTAGCATGTATAGATGGAGGACCAACCAAGCTTACGTATTCGGTTTCGGAAGCGAATCGCTAAATACATCCATTCCAATTAACACTCCAAACCTTCGTTCTCATCGTCATGCGGAAGTGACTCTACCATCTTAGTAGGTGCTGGATGGTAGTCCACGAAGTCTAGGTATATTACGGGATAGATGAGCCAAATAAGTACTCTACATCAACGTTTACAGGGGTCAGTGTGTGTATGTAGTATGTAAATAAATAGCAGTACGTGACCTTTACCTCCAAAATATTGTGACAGATAAGCTCCCGTTTTGGACACGCAACAAAAAAAGGGGGGGAATAAAAAAGCTAGGACCAATACTGCAAACGATTGATGTAGTCTAGAATGAAAAAAAAAACATTGTTTCGACTTGTGACTTTGTGTAAAATTGTCTTTTTTATGATTTGTGTAGCATGTCCCGGAAATGCTACTAAAACCTAAATGTGTGTAGATAGAGATGTGTCTAAGATTAACAGTATGGGGCAAAGAGAAAACACACGACGCTTCGCTTTATGGATTGTACGCTGTGACAGTCTGCTTTGGAACCACCGAGCCTTATCTGGTAGATTAGATTTATGACAGTTTTTTTTTTCTACAAAAATGAAAGTGATAAACCTGCAAGAGGCTTTATTGAGTGTGTTTTCTCTCTGTCCACCATCAAGCTGTAGATTCCAACCGGGTTACGCCTGTAGTGTCAACGATGTAGTATAGTGCTGTTAGACATTAGTATCTTGAGTGTACAAAAGTAGTTTCCGCTTGAATTAATGGCAAATACTTTCCTTCCACCGAACTGGTTTAAACCGTTTCTCGTTGTGGATTTATGTAAAACATCTTCTTTTACAGCTCCTACTAATGTTCATTCTTTTACCACATCCATAATTCGCTCCAACTCTCTCATCTTCCGCTCCTTCTACACTTCGTACATTATCTGTGTTCTATACGCTGTGGACAGTTCGCCTTTTCATTTAACGCTCAAGTCTCTTTCATCCCCTCATGCGTGTTCATCCCATTGCGGAATGATCTATTCATCGTGTAAACATAGACAAAACTATCATGAATATATCATGCAAGAGCGCAAACGAACAACGCGCTGTGCTGTAATATAAGGCCGACCACACAGCGCCGCGCTTTCGGGTGTGGCTACTACGGGTAGTGTTTGAGCAAAACGGGTTTGCTGTTGTTTTTTCCGACCATCATCCATTGAGGCTGTGAATAGTACTTGCGGTAGCTCACAATCACAACCATATGTCGAGGCTTTCTGATGCTTTCTCGCATAATCAACACGTCCCGCGGTGCGCCACGCTCTCCCGAACACGAGCCGTGCGACGCAACGGTGCGACGACTTCACTAACCCATCTCTTACCACTTCACCCAGGCTAGGCAAGGCTTGCCCGGATAACTTCGTGCGCCTTCTACGCCTATCGCTGCAGCCGTACCGGTGCCCGAACGTGACTAATGCTTCCGTTCTTACGTGCTTTCCACAGGCCAGATCTATTCGTTCGGCTTGAACGACCCGAGAGTCACGGTGTACAAGACGCTGGAGGACACGAAGAAGGAAGATGACAGCTACCTGGGCTATTCGTCGACGACGGGTGACTTTAATGGGGATGGTACGCAGGGCGTTGCGGTGGGCAAACCGCGTGGCGCTCAGCTACTGGGCAAGGTGCTTATCTACTCCTGGAACATGACGAACCAGCAGAACATAACCGGTGAGCAGATCGGTGCGTACTTCGGCTATTCGCTGGCGTCCGTTGATGTGGATGGCGACCGATTGGATGATCTGATCATCGGTGCGCCCATGTACACCGAGCCGAACAACGAGGGCAAGTACGAAACGGGCCGTGTGTACATCATGTACCAAGGCTCCGTTCCTGCCGGTCGGTTTCGCGAGCTAGATACCCGCGACGGTGTGAACAGTAAGGCACGTTTCGGGTTGGCCGTCTGCTCTCTGGGCGATCTTAATCTGGACGGGTACGGTGACTTTGCGGTGGGAGCTCCGTACGATGGACCACATGGGCGCGGTGCCGTGTACATATTTTACGGTTCCCACACAGGCCCGCTGGCTAAGGCGTCGCAGGTGATCCAAGCGGAAGACTTGCCAGTAGTAACCCGTCTGTCCACATTCGGGTTTTCCCTGTCCGGTGGGATCGATCTGGATGGCAACCAGTACCCAGACATGGTGATCGGTGCGTACGAATCCGACAAGGCGTTCGTCTTCAAGGCACGCCCGGTTGCTGCAATGGAGGCGAGCACACTGTTCGGGACGGAAAGAAAGCTGATCGCACTGGACGACCGGAACTGTACGGTGGCGCAGACACAGAAGCTTGTCGCCTGTACAGTCCTCCATTCCTGTCTCAAGTACAAAGGCATCAACGTACCGCCGAGCCTGGACATTGAGATCTCGTGGACGTTGGATGCACGGAAGTCTCGCAATCCGCGCATGTTCTTCCTCGACCAGGACGGTAACAGCAACCGCACACTATCCATGAGGCTGTTCCGCGATAAGCTGGAATGTCGCAGCGATATGGTGTACGTAGCGGATAATATACGGGACAAGATAACGCCGCTCGAGGTAGAGATGGCGTATCGGTTGCGGCAGAGTGCGCAGAGCCGTCAACGACGACCGCGTGCCAATGTCGAACCCGTCCTGGATCACAACCGCGGTACGATACAGCGCGACACGATCAACATCCAGAAGAACTGTGGACCGGATAACGTGTGCGTGCCGGATCTGCGCATGGAGGTGAAATCGGTCGATGACTATCTGCTAGGTTCGAACAATCTGCTCTCGGTGGAGGTGTTGATCACCAACAGGGGCGAGGATGCGTTCGAGGCCGGTTTCTACATGGCCGTACCGAACGGACTCGATTTCCGGCGCGTCGACAGGCTGGGCGAGGTGAAGGATGTGCCGGTGCTCTGTACCGCACCGTCGGCTGCCACGAAGAAAACGCTCAAGTGCGACATCGGCAATCCACTGTCGAGCGGTAAGGTGGTACACTTCAACGTCATTCTTGCGCCATCGTTCTCCGCCGGTATGGGCTCCAGCTACGACTTCTATCTGGAGACGAACTCCACCAACGCGGAGGTAGAGGGCAGTCAGCACGATAATGTGGTGCGCAAGAGCATTGGCATCCTGGTGCAGACGGACCTTTCGATGTCGGGTGTATCGCTGCCGGAAGAGTTCTTGTACAACTTCAGCGAGTATCGCACGCTCGAGGAGGCGCGCACGGAGCGGGATATTGGACCGCAGGTGGTGCACATCTATGAGATCCGCAACGAAGGTCCATCGACGATTGACGAGGCGGAATTTTTCGTCGTTTGGCCGTACGAAACCCTCGACCGAGTGCCGCTTATGTATCTGCTTAATCAGCCCGAAACACACGGCAACATCGAGTGCCTGCCGACGGAGTACGCCAACCCACTGAATCTGGCCATTGACAGCGGGCTGGCACGGAAGAGTTTCCTCGATAAGGTTGGTGTGTCTGGTACGAGTTTTTCCTCAACGATGGGTCGCACGACCAAGTTTAACAGTGTGTCCTCCACTGCGGTGGGCAATGAAGGTGCAGGTGGATCGTCGTCCGTTTCCTACCTCGCCACTAGCGGGTCGAGCTCTGGTCGCAGTAGTAGTGGTGGCATCAGTAGTGGCGGTAGTAGCAGTAGCACAAGCAGCAGCAGCAGTTATAGCAGTAGTGCTAGCAGCAGTGCTGGAGGTAGCAGTGGTAGAATGAATGAGTCAAGGTACACCGCTACGGGTAGAGGTTCATCGTCTGCAGGTTCGGAAGGATCGAACTATCATCGCGTATCAGGTGGCTCCGAACGGCGCTATCAAACGGAGGGCAGTGACTCGGTTTCTATTGGCCGGGTACACGGGGAGTATGGACAGTCCCAGGGAGAGGCCTACTCCAGACAAGGGTACGAACAGCAAGGATCACAAGGTGGCGGTTATAGACGTCAGGAACAGCACTATGATGAGAGAACGCGCGTTGGGGATAGCAGTTACGGAGCAGTTGGTAATGGTGCCGCTGCTGGCTATGATGGTTCATCTACCAGCAGTAGTAGCAGCAGCAGCAGCAGCAGCAGTAGTAGCAGCAGTAGAAGCAGCAGTAGTGACGGTCGAAATGGAACGTCCTCGTCGGTGGTGTACTACACCGCGAAGAACCGCACGACCTATCGTGATGAGAATGGTCGGGTGCATGAGACCGAAAGCAGCGAGTATCGTCGCCACAATTACGGTCCAGATGGTGGACAGGGTAGTTTGGTGCATGAAGCCGGGGCCTCATCTAACGTTGCCTCTGGTTCATCAACACGCCGCCGTATGATGAGTCATCAGGATGGCGAGGCAGGTCCATCTCGTACGGGTCTAATTACCGAGTTTATGAACCTCGGTGACTACACTGGTCCAGGCGTTGCGTCTACCGCAGGTCACGACCTGAATCGGTTAGAAAACAAGTTCCGCACAGAATACTCGCAGCAACAGGTCGGTGGTGGATCGACTGCATACCATTCCGCATCGTCCTCGGGTTCCTCCTCTTCCGGACGGCAGACTCATCACACCAGTCGGGAACATCAGCGCCATGTAGAATCAGCTACGTACGCGAGCAATGCGTATCATGGGGTAGAGGACGAGCAGGAGCACGATGAGGATGAGTACGATTCATATAACCGTAGCGAGGAAGACACGTACGACGATGCGGTTGGAACGGGCGTTCAGGAAAGTCGTCGTACGCACCCACCCGGTTATGGATTGCCGCACTTGAACCAACATCTCAACCAAGGTCACGAGAATGTGGAGCAAAAGTTCCGTTACTATCAACGATTTGACCGGCAGCGCCGTCAGGTACCGGTGAAGGATGAGTCCGATCGTGCGCTGGAGGAGGCACTCCAATGTCACACTACGCGCTGCGCCATCATACATTGCAAGGCGGGCCCGATCGGTAATAAGGATGTGGCGTTCATAGCACTTCGTACGCGTGCCGTTGCCCACACGTTCCACCAGCTGTCACCGTCGGAATCGCTATACTTCTCCACGATGAATGTGGCACGTGTACTGAAGCTACCGTACATTGGCGAACCAAAGGATAAACCGATCAAGACGCACGAGATCAAGGTGTTGGCATCTCCGGAACGGCCTGTCAAACCGGACGTAGTACCACTCTGGATTGTGGTACTAGCAGCCTGTGCTGGTGCTCTCATTCTTCTGCTACTCATATATCTATTAGCGAAGGTAAGCAGAGGTTCACGCAGAACTCGTCTAACTATCAACTAGCGCTGCTAAGTGTCTATATATTTATCTCTCGCTCTTTTTCTCTTCGTAGGTTGGCTTTTTCGAACGTAAGCGTCCGACGGACTCGTCCGAGCGGCAGCCATTGAATCGAAACGGTAACTATCATGGCGACGAACATCTGTGAGCTCCCTTCCCCTTTTCCCCCATTCCTTCACCGTGTCCCTAAAAGAGGAGAATGTTCGGACGACGGTCCGTATCGGTGACACATGCATCACTGAACCATTCTCGCCTTTCTCTGTCCTTATTATGTTGCAGAGTGAGTGTATGGTGCCGATGTGTCGGACACTGCACAAGGGGGAATATACGTCACTAGTGACAGCTGGGCCCTACTTTTAGACGGACCGAAACCGTCGAAAACCGAGCCTAATCTGCATGGTACGGTGTGTGTTGGTATGTGTACGAGTGTTGAAGACAGGATGGCGCGTGTGTGCGCCTTCGGAAAACGAAAGCGTCGCGTAAAAAAAAAACAGTTGTGAAGCATGTTTTCTGTTATTGACAACACTTAATCAACTAGTCAAACGTATTGTTCGTATGCGTGTGTGCATAACACTGCATGCCAAATCAATTGCAATAGCAACAAATCTTATTAACATCCTCTTTTGTTTTGTATTATGTCTCTGCCTACACTCATTAGCGGCCATTAGTGTTTTCGCAGCCATCATGTTTTACTGGACCACAAACACAATGTGCTCCAATGGCTGCTCGTAACCGGCTAGTTAGAATACACTTTTTTTTTACGAATTTTACAAATTACACCCGCACTTGGGTAGGCTTGTTGACAGTAGTAGTAACGTTTAGTAGTCAATGCTGGGTGAGTGCCAGCGAATCGCACAACAGCTTTGGATGGTTGTGCGACCCAATATGTATCTCGCGTTATACTCACCATACTAACACATTAACATCTCATCACTCGCGTTAGTGTGCGTGCGTTTGTATGTGTGTTTAGCGAAGACTGACAGATTCCGGTCGATTGGTGGCGATGCGATTGATCCGAACTGCAGCAAAGCAGTTCTGGGCGAAAGAGAGGGAAAGGTAAACGAGAAAAATTGAGTGAGTGAGAAGAAGTAAGTTAGCAAGCAGTTAAAGCAAGGAACAGTATATGCAACGTGCCTTATGTGAACTACGTGCAGCTCGAATGCAAGTATCGCAAACATCTCATAGAAGCGACTTGTTCCAACACCAAGTCGGTAACCGAAGTAGGGTTTAGGAAGTTATCTTAAAGCAAGGTACACAAATTTACAAAATTTTTGTTTGTTTGCTCGTAGCTAATTAATTGGTGGGACACACCATTATCGAAACGTTACTGATATTAACTTAACCTGGAATGATGCTGCCTTATCCCTTAGTAATAACACGCTACTGAATAACAATAGTAAGTTATTAATACCGCAGCTAGTAAAAGGGGACGCTGCGTAGTCAATTTTGGAAATACCCGCCAAACACGCTGGACAAGGGGATCCCTCCTACCCGTGCCCTTCCTACCGTGCCTTCTCTACAAAACAATGGAACAAACAAAGCATACAAAACGATGTGTAATATTTTACATTAGCATGTAATCTTGTCCGCCAGCGTTCTCCGATTAATTGTATAATGTTTTGTTATATATTAAAAAATGGAAAAAATAAACAATAATAATGTGACTTAAGGAAATTGCTTGGAAATATAAAGTTTTTTTTGTAGATGTTCGATCAACCTTATACAAATTAGTTACTACTTGTTATCAGCTACATTCGAATCGTGTGCCGCTACGATTGCACACGGAACGTAAAAATTCGTAACGGCATACGATTTGAACGTAGTGAGTAATAATTGCGATAGAGGACGCCACTAGAATCAGCGAATATCCATTGCAAACCATGTGTTGCTTACGTCTTAGCTGTACAAAAACAGAAAAATAAACTTTTCTTGCTCTAGCACACAATAATCTCGAACTGGAGCTCATTACAGGGCTAGAAAGAGAGCAAAGGTTAGTTGCACTATAGGTCGAACATTGCGCATGTCTAACGGTTTGTCGGTAATATCAACGGCACCCAATGGAACGGAAACCATGCAGAATGGAGTACAGGTAATGTAAAATTGAGCTTGAAGAAATATTTTACATCGTGTAATTATAATTGGATCTGGAAAAAGATCCTCGTATATAAATATGAAAGAATATAAAAAAAATATAGGGATGGGATATTTTTTTAACAAATTACTTTTAGGAGTTTGCATTTTTTTGTGACTGGAGAATGAGCTGGACATTGTAACCGAAGCATAATCTGGCTGTTTTATGAAATGTCTTTTTTGTGTTTTGTGCGTTACTGAGAGCGCGCGCGCGCATTTGTGTATCTCGAGCGAACTTTCGTCAAATTCAACTTACCAACAGATTGTCGGCGATGCAGTTAAAAGACTTGACTGGAAATGTTGCGTTCGACGACAAATCGTCTGCTCCCTAGGAAGCGACGCTCAAGAGCAAAGTATAAAAAAGGAAAGCAGAATATTTTCTATACACATACATTAGCGAAAATTGAAATTTTGATAAGAGAGGAAGGGTGAATAGGCCCCTAGAGGCTTTTCCGACAGGTGCTCGGACAGGTCCGGTTTCAATTGTTGATTGGGAAGAAACGTGTTAGGCTATGGTCTATGAAAATGCTGCTGCGACATTTTTTGAACGGCAACAAACATAGGTGCTGTATGGATTGTGATTGGGACAAGGAATATTCAGGTTCTTCAGAGTTTTTTTTTCCATATGGTGCAGATCTCTTGAACTTACATAACTATTACAGCATTGGACAGCTAATGTCCACGCAGCATTTTCAAAGACTCAGGCTTTTTTGATACAAAGTTTAAAGAAATAAAAAAATAAATTAAGACTAGTTACTCTGCCTGCTTAAGGCAAGTAAAAAGGATCTTTTCATATGAAATCTAGAAAAAAATATAAATATTAAATAATTTCTGTTCATAGTTTTGGCCGGTTAAAGTGTCTTCTCTCGTTGTGAATTCCCAACAAACTAAAACAACGGCGGATAAAACGAGAGCACAAGAGACATTTGTCGCACCAAACCTGTCGCACAGTGTGCAGTCTAGTCGTCATCGGGGATGTGTACATTCAGGCCCAGTGTGTGAGGCCCGCACGTGTAAAGCTGTGTACAATCACTTTGCGCACGCACATCATCATCAGCGGTCCCATCAGTCGTTCTCGGGACTTGCCGTGGGCCAGCGCTAGAGCAGCGAACTCGGCACGGGCGGCAACAAGAAACAGTAGCACACGCATTAAGTATACATATATAGATGTGTGCAGTTACATGTATATATGTACAGTAACGTTCGCAATCCGTAGATTCGCAGTGTTTTCGTTGGTCGATGTTCGCACACAAAAATTTGCTGGCGCCTTCTCCCATTTATCCATTACTTCCATAAGTGTTCTAAGCTGCATGTATTGTTCTCCAGCATCCAGCCTCCGTATGCTCTATACATGTACATTGCGTGTGGTTCGTGTATACACCTTTTCAACCAGAGTGCTGGAATTTTGGTTGCGCGTATGGCCGGGAAATGTTTTCACGCGAATGTTGTGTATTTAGATGTGCGTGTTTGTGTGTGCGTGCGTAGTGCTTGAGAGAGAGAGACAGAGAGAAAGTTTACAGGGTGGGAAAGGGAAAGCGTACGAAGAGGAGATAGATGAGTAAACTTACCAAATCACAGTGTGCATGTAAATATATATGTGTATGAATGTGTTTGTATGTGCGTGTTGGTGTACGTATGTTTTGTTTTTTCGTAAACAAATCGTCCACAAATTCAGTCCGTCTGATTAATTAACCAACGAAGAGGGTCACTTCTGGACACTTTCATAGCACTTGCGCCGTTTTCTGACAAACAGAATACTACTAGAGAGAAAGAGAGAGAAAGAGAGAGAGAGAGAGAGGGAGAGAAAGAAAAAGAGAAAAGTAAGAGAGCAGGAGAGAAATAAAAGAAAGAAACATGGCAGGGATAACAGTACTAGGTCGGTGCCCCCTTTGCCATATTTATTGATTTACCTAGGCCGTGTAGTAGCAGCAGCAGGTACCTTTATTCATAGGTGAAGGCTTTTGTTTGTTCGGACGGCTTTGTTGATCGTGTTGTACACCGGGCAGTGTTGCGCAATTCAGGGAATGCAATCCAGTGCAACAGCAATCAGAAAGATTACTTTCCTCCCATAAGCATCCCAACATTCCCATCAGTGTACGGTAGTTTGTTCCGGAATCCTTCTGTCTGTGTGGTGCACGCATGTTCCAAACATCCAAGCGTGAGACGTATGGTAGTCCACTATCGAACCACCCGTCCCGTAGGTCCGTTGAGGTTGATAGCGTTCCTCAAGGTCAAACAGAGAAACCGAAGCAAATAGAGAAGCGAACATCAATTAGCACCTGACCCGCACACACATGCACACAACATAAACCACCAGGAGCTCCGGCTGGGGTTGTAATTAGCCAAAGCAACATTGTGTGTATGTTTGTGCACGTGTGCGGATAACTGCTGGAGTTCCAGCAGCACTGGTTCGTTTACTGGCGTCCACAGACCCACGTACAACCCAAGGTTTTGGTGGCTGGACGGTTATTGCTCGGTACCTAAAATTGCGCTCATTTTCGGCAGGTGTTGTTTATAATGTGCCATCCAGTGCTTCCGTCCCACGCAGCCGAGAGCTCCAGCTCCGTTAGTACTGTGTGTGTGTGTGTGTGTGCTTTTTTTGTGGTGTTGAATGATTCAAAGTAAAAACTCGCAAAGAAAAACATTAAATAAACACACCCTGCAGGGTAGTGTCTGTACTCCGAGGCAAGAAGAAGTAAGAGAGCATACACCAGGAAGGAAAAGTAAGCGTATGTTATTATTAGATTACAGAAAAGAAAACAAACCATAATTCTCAAGTACGTACGATCAGGCTATACTTTCTTTTTTATTTGCCTTGAGTTTTGTTCTGGAAAGTGTAAAACATTGTCAAAAATAACATTCCAGAGGATTGGTATCTATGGGGGTGTTTAATATATTGTGCTCAATTCATTAGTAGCTTATTAGGAGATGATAAACAAACTGTACTTACTGTTTGCTGTGTGGATTGCCTACTTTTGGGCGCAAAAATAGATTTGCCCTATTTCAAGCATTCTCCAGATCGGTGCCCGTAACTGTTGTCCTCTAGCCAAGCTTTTGTGTTCGATCCGGACGCTTCACGCACACACACCCACACACACACACGCGTTCGATGGAGATGTCGAAGAGACTATCCTTGGCCCGGGGGGAGAAACTATTTGGATTGAGTTCAATTTAATTAGGGACCGTTTTGTTGCATGATTCAAAAATAGGATTAATACAGGTCATGGCAGAGAGATTGGAGGGAAGGAAGCGAAAGAGCAAGAAAAAGAGAGAGAGAGGCAAATAAGAAACGAGTCTAAAGAGAGCGAGTGGGAAAAAAAAGCTTGTGCAAAAGGACACCTTAAATTGAGTGGATGCATTTTGGAGAAAGTTAACACACACACACACGCGCACACATACTCTTTTGTAGGCTGGTTGATTGGTTGACTGAATGTTGTTTCTTTAGTAGCTGCGCTCCATTCCATTCTTTTTCGTTTTTTTTTCGCCCATTCTTCTTGTGATATAGTGCTTTCCCGATTATTGGAAAATTGCCAATTGGACGTGTTCTTCCGCTCCGCTTACTTCCGTTACATGTTTTGCTAGTAACATTATGTAATTGTGTGTGTTTGTGTGTGTGTGTGTGTGTGTGTATTGTATCGCCGTAGTAACATTAACTGTATTATGTAAGGGACAGTAAGAACCAGAAAGCAATCAGATATGCATGCGTGTTTAGAGTTGACTTTTTAATTTCGGAAACCTGTCCGTGTGGTGAAGACGTGCAAGGGTGGTGCCGGAGGTGATGTACACCCAACACGCCACCAACTAGCTAGTGAGTTAGTCAGTCAGCTCAGAACGCTGTACGGAAGGAACGTGTCCGAAACGAAACGGTGGCAAAGACGATACGCGACCTACAATAAACCCACCAAATCTTCGTGAGCTTGTGCATTTATGTTAACTAGTTTTTACCTGTTCCCTAAAATAATGTATCTCCGTTGAGTGTGAAAGTATTTGAAAAAAATATATAAAAGAAGGCCAAACAACCAAACCAATCTCGCCATCAACCTCTATATCTGGTGGAAGTTGGAACGAATGTTTAGTGATATTCATCTCTGTTCTGTACAATTCCCCCGTTGCAGGAAAGCATAACGATTAACTATGTTAATAAAAGAATATCGCATTCCACTGCCACTGACGGTGGAGGAATATAGAATAGCTCAGCTGTACATGATAGCGGTAAGTACTGTTTACTGGCGGTCGTTTCATGGCCGAACGGCGCAACAAATTTCCTATTCCACACCAATCCCCCTACACCTGCACGGTGCAGCAACAAGTTATGCCATGTAGTGTACGATTGCACCGAGGTCCCGCTCCCGCTGCACGTCCGTATCTTGGTTGTGCGCACCTAAATGTATGCAATACTTTGCTCCCGAAGCGTCAGTCAACCGAAAACGTGGATGACAAGCGTGAAGAGAGTGCCGAAGAGTTGTATACTCAGCGCAGGGACGGCGAACAGACGGATGTGTTTACCCCGTTTTTCTCTTACTTTCTTTACCTGTTAGTAGACGAACGTGTCGTAGTGTTTATCTACCTAATAATTTCGGAGCACACGATAGATTCGGTACGAAAGATTTTGGATATCCACTAAAGTCAACTGTCCAGCTTGGGAAAACTGCCGTGAACATTGAAGTTGAAGTGTTGCAACGTCGTTTGTTCCCCGGCGGTGTTTGACGATGGCCCAAGCGTGTAATGTGACTCAACCAGCGTAGCGAATCCAATATCCCTCCCTTCACCCAGAGCAGAGTATAATGATACCAGAGAGTATGCGTATTTTCTACCAGGAACCTTGAGGATATGGTGGATGTGGTGTCGGGATAGTTACACGTGGTTAGTAAAATGATGCACCAGTAATCAGATATAGGAGACATTGCAAGTCGTGTAGCGCATTCCAGGGTTTTCTATCATTATACTTCATTACTCTCTTCCATACGTGGGGAGCTCGGACGTTCATTCACCTGTACATATCTATACGGTAGATTTGTGTATGTATGTGGGCATATTTCACTTACACTTACTATTGTGTGGTCCTTGGTCATAGTATCCTACAAGTCCCTGTTGAGATCGAACCTCCAACAGATTGCCAAAGTGAGAGTTGGCGGATAGATTCCGTATCGACCGATGACGATGTCTAGGATGTCAGCACACCTGTCTGAACAAAGAAGGGTGATGTAACGCACGTGTACACTACAGCTATCCTTTTACGTACCCTGTACCTGTTCCTTCAGTCATTCGCGGTTTGTGAACATGCTTTAGCGTCCACACGGGTAACTTCTCCTTTGGTACCGCTGGTGTAGGGTCACGCCACAGATAACAGGTACACACAGGTGCCTGTCATGCGTATGAGTGTGGGTTTGTGTGTCCGGGTGTGTATGTCTGTGTGCGCGTACTTCTTCCTATCAACTCCCTCCAGTGTTTGGTCCCTCCATCTATGGTTTCCCTGCCTGTTTCTATTTCCAGAAAAAAAGTCGCGAAGAAAGTAGCGGAGCTGGTAGTGGAGTAGAGATCATTGTGAATGAACCATATCAGGACGGACCGGGCGGTAATGGGCAGTACACGCGCAAGATCTACCACGTCGGCAGCCATCTGCCGGGCTGGATCAAGGGCCTGCTGCCGAAGAGTGCGCTCACGGTGGAGGAGGAAGCCTGGAACGCTTACCCGTACACGAAGACACGCTACACCTGCCCGTTTGTGGAGAAGTTTTCGCTCGAGATCGAAACGTACTACTTCCCGGACAATGGACATCAGGATAACGTGTTCAAGCTGAGCGGTGCCGATCTGCGGAACCGGATCGTCGACCTGATCGACATCGTGAAGGATCAGCTGTACGGTGCGGATTACACGCGTGACGAAGACCCGACAGTGTACTGCTCGGAGCGTACCGGGCGCGGTCCACTCAGCGAGTGTTGGCTCGACGAGCACTGGGAGGAGGTGCAGGGTAAGCAGCAACCTACCGCCCGCAACATGTCGCTGATGTGTGCGTACAAGCTGTGCCGGGTCGAGTTCCGCTACTGGGGCATGCAGACGAAGTTGGAGAAGTTCATCCACGACACCGCACTCCGCAAGACGATGCTGCGGGCCCATCGGCAAGCGTGGGCCTGGCAGGATGAGTGGTTCGGTCTCTCGATGGATGACATCCGAGAGATTGAGCGGCAAACGCAGCTGGCGCTAAAGCGCAAGATGGGCAACGAGGAAGGTGCCGACGAGCAGGAAGGTGACGGTGAGGAGGGTGAAGGTAGGCGTGAACAGTTGGGTGCGGGGCAGTACCCTTTTTTTCACAATGGAAACGTGCATTTGCAGGTGGTAAAGCCTCCGCTGAGCAGGACAATCGTAGCGCCAACCAGATGTACTCGATCGAAAAGACGAACGAAAACTCAACGCCCCACATGGACAAGAAGGAAACGATCCCGCTCATTACTACGACGGCCGAGACGGAGAGTGGGAGCGGTACAGGTTTGGTACGGCCGTCGCGCAAGGAGAAACCGAAACCGTCCGCACACAGTTCCGAGGATGACGAATCGGTCGATGGTAAGCGGCAGCAATCGCAACGTCACCGGCGTGCGGTCGACGTGGAGGACGAAGATGACGACGACGACGAAGATGAGGAAGAGGAGGAGGAGGACGAGGATGAGCGGCACGGTGGTACGCGGGGACATTCGCAGCAAGGTGGTTGCTATCTTCGCAAGCAAAACAATGCCGGCTCGAAGAGTAAACTCCACTCACCGCTCGGGTCGGCCCACAGCTTCGATCTGCAGGTAGCTGAGATGATGCGCTGCGAGGTGTCTAAGCTTACGAACGGTAACAATGTCACGTCTTATCTGCAGGTTGCGAACTGGCGCATGGAGAAGCTGGAGGTGGATTCCAAATCAGGTTCCGAGGAAGAATTTTTCGACTGTCTCGGTACGTATTGTGCACGGTGGTGTGGGCAACAACGTTGGGAGATATCTCCCGGAAACGTTGCAACACAACAGCTCGTTTTATCGTTTTGTTTTCTTTGCTTTTGCATGCGATTTTGTTTGTGCGTTCGTTACGCAGCACGCGGTATGTGTTTGGCTGTCGTCCAACCCCCCGAACTCACCCGTTCGCCATGTGCTTCTAATGCTGTTTCTCTATCTGCAGGTGAGATGGGTGAGAAGGCATCGCTCGTGAAGTGGAGCTCGATGGAGTTGCTGGCGGAGGAAGATGACAGTCCACAGCTGGCATCGAACCACCGGAATCAGGAGGATAGTATCTTCAGTCAGTCGTATCTGCAGCGCGTAACATCCGAGCGTGGTACCAGACGTTCGTTTCTGGGACATCATTCCTCGAGTATCGATCGGGGTACTGGGCATGACTCACCGCCAGGTTCGCCTGGATTACCCTCCTGTCCAACCACGGTACTGGTACTGATCATGCATGCCGGTAGTGTGCTGGACGTCAGCTCGGACATGACGACCAAGAAGTCGGACATCACCACATTCCGGGGTGCGCTCGAGTCGGTGATGCGTCAGCACTATCCTTCCCTCGTAGGGCACGTTGCACTGCGGCTAGTCGCCTGTCCGGCCGTCTGTTCCGATGCGCTCGGCATCTTGTCCAGTTTGAGCCCGTACTCCTTCAACACCTCGCCGTCGAGTGCGGACGTGTCCAACCTCGCGGATGTGCCGATCGGTGCGATACCACTGCTGTCGACCTGTTCGCCCGATTTCCAGGAATCGGTAAGTCGGGCGGTTTCCTGCGCTAACCAAACGTTTGCCGACTTCCTGAAGTCGGACGAGGGTCGCGGCTTCAATGGGCAGGTAGTGCTGATCGGTGACTCGATGGGGAGCGTACTGGCGCATGATGCATTGTGCCGTTCGACGGCACATCAAGGCAGCGAAGCGTCCGGCTTGAACCATATAGCCGATTTCATCGCCGAAGCAAACGATCTGGACGCAACGAAGTTGCTGACGGCACCATCACCACGCCGACGCTCATCCTCCACGAGCGAGTCGCGTGTGCCGAAGTTCGAGTTTGAGGTGGGTGATTTCTTCATGTTCGGCAGTCCGCTCGCGGTGATCCTATCCGCTCGGCGTCTCTCCGACAGCCGGTACGGTAGCAGCAAACCGGCCTGTACGCAGCTGTACAATCTGTTCCATCCGACCGATCCAACAGCGGCCCGACTCGAGCCACTGTTGAGCGCCCGCTTCTCGATGCTGCCCCCGGTGAATGTCCCGAGGTATGCAAAGTACCCGCTCGGTAATGGACAACCGTGCCATCTGCTTGAGCTGATCCAATCCAGCCCACAGTTGTTTGCCGACGGTGGTCCATTACCACCGGTACGCCGACTATCGGACACATCGATCCAGAGTGCTGCATCTGGCATGATCGACAATGTCCCGCTTACCACCATCAACCAGCTGCAGCAACGCTGGTGGGGCTCGAAACGTCTCGACTATGCGCTCTACTGCCCGGAAGGTCTCAGCAACTTCCCATCCCACGCGTTACCCCATCTGTTCCACGCGAGCTACTGGGAGTCGAGTGATGTCGTCGCATTCATACTGCAGCAGATTGGACGCTTCGACGAGTCGGGCGGTACCGGGTATGGGTATGAGAAGGACGTGTCGAGCTTCCGGCCATCGCAGCCGCGTGAAAAGTGGAACAAGAAGCGCACCTCGGTCAAGTTGAAAAATGTGGCCGCCAACCATCGGGCAAACGATGTGATTGTGCGAGAGGGCGAACCGCAGAGGCTAGTCGCCCGCTTTATGTATGGACCGCTCGATGTGATTACACTCGCAGGCGAGCGGGTCGACATACACGTGATGCGTGATCCGCCCGCAGGCGAATGGCAGCTACTGTCCACCGAGACGACCGACAAGAATGGGCGCGTCACGTATATAGTGCCGGCGGAACAGGCTTGCGGGTATGGCATCTTCCCGGTGAAGATGGTCGTGCGTGGTGACCACACATCGGTCGACTTCTACATAGCGGTGGTGCCGCCTCGTACCGAATGTATCGTGTTCAGCATCGACGGTTCGTTCACCGCGTCCGTGTCGGTGACTGGGAAGGATCCGAAGGTGCGTGCCGGTGCGGTGGATGTCTGCCGACACTGGCAGGAGCTGGGCTATCTGCTGGTCTACATCACCGGTCGGCCGGATATGCAGCAGCAGCGCGTACTGTCCTGGCTCAGCCAGCACAACTTCCCGCACGGGCTCGTCTCGTTCGCGGACGGACTGTCGACGGATCCGCTCGGACATAAGGCCACCTACCTGAACAATCTCATCCTTAACCAGGGCCTGATCGTGCATGCCGCGTACGGCAGCAGCAAGGACATCAGCGTGTACACCAGCATTGGACTGAAGCCCAAGCAGATTTTCATCACCGGAAAGGTTAGCGTGCAGGAATGCCCCACATTCCGCAAACATCGCCCGCACACCTTGGTGACGTTTTACTCATCCCTACACTATCCCCTTCACACTTCTATCCGCAGGTGAGCAAAAAGCACCAGTCGATGGCAACACCGCTCACCGATGGGTATGCCGCACATCTGAGCTCCCTCATGACAGTAGGCGGCTCGCGGCCTGCTCAGGGTAACGCACGTATGGTGATACCGCGCAGCTGCTTCAATCTGCCAGGGCAAAACCAATCCATTCGCAGGCGAAGGTTCGTGCCGGGTTAAAAGTGCGAACGTAGTGGAGCCAAACAATCGATAACAAAATCACACACACACACACACACACACAAGCAAAGAAACAAAAAGAAACTAAAAACAGGTGGAAAGGAAAGGAAAGGAACAAACACATCTAATCAAATACCCAGTGTACCCGTATAATACCTTAGGTAACAACAACCGCAATCCATGCCAAAAAAAACGAAACGAAAGATAGTAAAAACAGAGAAAAAAAAACAATCCTAACGTAACTAAAAACACAAGCGAAAAGTAAGAGATGAGAGAAAAAAAACTTTAAACGTAAGCATTATTTAACATAAAAAAAGAAACAAGATGCATCTTGAATAGTTGTTGGTAGGTGATAAGTAAAAACAAAACAAAAAGAAGATGCAAAGGTGAAAGGACAGAAGAAGAACAAAAAACCGAACGATATTCCCTTAGTCTGTAAGATCTCGTTACGCTTTGTACAGACGGTTTGGTGTCACTCATTAAAAGTTTCGTGGTTTCGGAGAGTGTTTTGTGTGCTACTCAGCTTAAAGCTTGTAGTGTGCAAAATACACACTACGATGAACATTATTATTCTCTGCAGGGTTTGACCGTACGTTACGTTGTGTTGTAAGAACACCGTACAGTGAGAATTAAAAATAAGCAAAGAGTGTGAAATCTCGCCAAACGTCTGTACAAAACCATATGAATTTGCATTATGCACCGTTTTTATTTTTGGCATAAAACCTCTCTTCTTCTGTCCAAACAGTCGCTCTGTCTTTTTCGAAACTGAATCAGTTAGGAATAGGGGTACGTGTAGGACGAGGGTTATATGATATATTATATTTTGGGAAAAAAAGCAGGAAGCGTTTGCCTCCAGTATTAAGATCTGTCAAAACAAAAAAAGGAACTGTCATGTGTTAGTAGTGCAACTCATCTCAAGTGAGAATATCATAGAAGAACGGAAGATACTCAATCCCTCGAAGTACTAGCGGTCGGCGAAATACTGTAGTTCGGCAATAAGAAGCAAACCCACAGCAATAACTCGGCTCCCCCTGGGTCATCAAAATCTCCGGAAGGAATCTCGGCGCTCTCTCTCTTTCTTTTGCTATTTCTGTCTCCCCTCTCTCTCTCACACACACACACACACATCTACATGTACACTTCAGCAGCCCCATACAAGCAGGAAGGAGGGGCAGCGGCGCCTGCCGGGCATTTGGCACGTGCAAGGACACGCTAGTATGACACAGATGCCAGGCTCTGGGCGAAAAAAAAAACAAAAACAAAAGAAAACAGGGGATGCAGCCATTTGTAGAAAAAAAAAGAAATCAGGATCACTATGCAATATTCTAATTTGTCACATGGTGAGTATGCTGTGTCACATTTCATCCTTCCAGCACCCCCGCCCCATTACACTCACCGATTCGTATTACTCGGTTTTCCGTTCACTTTACCCTTGTTCCTTGTTAACTAAAAAAAAAACAAACATTAGAAAACGATAAAAAAAACACTTCCCGCTGCACACATGGAAATCCGACTTATATTTCCGACTGAGGCTAATCGCTAAATCGTTCACTTCGTTTCAGGTACCTGGCTTAGAAGACTGTCTCTAAAACCGGCTGTAAAGAATTAAACAAAAACAAAAAAGATGCATACAGAAAAGAAACCTTTAAAAAAACGAGGACGAATTCAACAACAAAAAAGGAAAATCACAAGAGGGAAACCCTGTTAAAAAAAAAAAAAACAAAAAGAAAACAAACCAAGAAAAAAATGTAAAAAAAATTGTTTATAATTATTAACCTTGTTATTCAAGTATTGTTGAGCCTTATCTCGGTTTGTGTTTTCACAATAATAAAAAAAAGGACGTGCAGGAGGTATCAATTCAATGTTCTGATATATACAAGTCGAATCTGTTTGGATATGTACTAATTTTTAAGAACGTTTTACCCGAAGGGAATTTCACACTTCGGAGCGAGAATGTATGATCGAAGATGGATAGAACTGGCGAAGGAGTATTGAAAAGGAAGGAAAAGAAATCCCACGCTGATGCGCACCTATTACTGAATATATACATATATATATATTAGATAATTCATATAAAACGTGGGTGTATGTGTAAACCGGACGTCTGGAATCTTGGTAGAGAGAACGTTGTAAGAATCTATACATATACATATTATACATATACATCAGTAGACGTATTATACAGGAGTTATCCAAATGTTCGTAGTTTTGAGGCAAACGTCCGTTAGACGCCCAGCAATGTGTTAGGGAAATGGTAAATGTGCAGGGACAGGCAAAACTCTGCCCAGGGCAGGGTTTTCCTGTATAAAGCAATGGAGGTGCCCAGCATCCCTACGGATGCTCGGGGATAGGTGAATAAATTCTAAACTTTGATGTTTCTTTACTGTTAACGGTGAAACAAATGGATGTGTGTAGCAACTGTAGTGTCATTTAGTGGGTTAAAAACCTCGAACGAAAAAAAAAACACAAGCAACAAAGAAATGCATGGAATAGAATAAAAAACTGGTTATAAACAAAACAAAAAACAAAAAAAAAAACAAACAAAACATTAAAGAAAAATATTAAACCGAACGAGTATAGAAGCAAAGTAAACGAGCAGTTGAAGGTACATTTAGGTGTTGAGTGGTCAAAATAAACTTGAAAATCAAACTCTAAAATAATGTGACATAATCCCAGACGAGAAACTGCGAAAGTATTTACGGTATGCTAAGATGCAGCCACGGTTGCATACTAATCTATGACTTTAAACACACACACACACAAACACTTACACAAATGCACGCGTTCACTAGCGTGCGGGGCACACAAACGGTACACGGTGATTTAAAAGTCTTCTCAAACAAAACCAAAACAAGAACAAGGCTGTCATGATATGAGATGCGTTTGCCACCGTGCGAAGAAGGTGTGCGATTGCTTATATATATAAAGTGTTTGTAATTAAGTTAAATAGCATGTATACTTTCTGCCACTGTGATTCGCTCAGTTAATTCCGTGGATTATCTGCATGCACCTGTATTACGGATATGGCTGGCACTGGGATGTGTGGTACCGTTTGACAGAAAAGGACAAATAATGGTATCGAACAATACTTACCGCTTCGATAACCGCCGCACTGTCCCATCCGTTCATTAGCCGATTTATTGTGTCGATGTGTTCGTGTTTCCCTTGCAGCTATACACCGATGCGGACGTAGGCACACTGGCGTTTACACATCCGCTAACACACCGCACTTCCAAGCGACCAAATGGAAAAAAATACACACAAAATAAATAAAAGCATACGCGATCTTCTATTCACTGGACAATCTTTGACTACGATCAAAACTAGTACTATTACTTCTACAACCACCACTACTACTACTACTACTACTGCAAACAAGGAAAATAATCCAAAAAAACAGGAAAGGTTGTAAAGCAAATGGCTGATTGTGTGTAAAAGTGTAAAGAAATAATCATAACACAAATGAATCAGTGAATCATTAGCTGTGTCCTCGTTTCGGATGCGTTCTGTACTGGAAAATCATACACATAAACATTTATTCACACACACACACACACACATTCACGAAACAGTTATACAATCCTACGATCGGAGATTTCAGCTGGCACCCTGCTATACTAAAGCCGAATACTATTGAATCAGTTGCTTACTTGTAAAGTGATGTAATTGCTTGTAAAATAATAAATGATAGTAATAAAACAATGTGAATAAGTGTCGATACCTTTCACCTGTTGACGACATAATGGATACATTTCGTCCTGGTTACCTGGAAAGTATTGCAAAGCTGTTTTATAACAAATAGTTGGTTGTATTCAAACATTAAATTACATACCTGTAGGCGTGTACTTTCTAACTTACACGTCGTATGTGTAAATAAAGACGTTGTCGCAAATGTTTCTCATGTGAATGTCCATTGCCAACCGTGTTACAACTTCGGCCAAACAGTTATTTATTATACACCTGTTGTTTTTTTAATAAGGGTGTAACTATGAGATACACATCTACTATACAAAAAGATTTTACCGCTCTTTGGATAATAATCAACCGAAACATGATGTTACCGTCGCAAACACAGTCACCAACGAACAAATGTTCGTTTAGCAGGGCATAAGGAAAGGTGGTGACTACTTAACAAACGTTTTCTTTTTATTGTTCGCGACAGTAGTCCGCTATCGGGTTGGTTACTAGTCCGGCAGTGTTACCTGCAGCCATGGTGGACTGCGATGTAAATCATATAATGCATCGGAAGATAAACAAGGGGAATAACAAAACAAAAACAAAATCACTTTACATCATACACTAGTGTAATAGTAGGATGGGCACGCGCGTGCCTACTTTTTCCCTAGTATCCAGTTAAGCAACACCGATGAGGCGCTCGGCTGTGGGCTTGCCTCTGTATCCGCTGCAAATGGTAATGGGTGAATGGTTTAAACAGCGCTACATGTGTCGTGGAAGCGTGGGAAAACCTTACCATGCACATCCGTACCGGCAATTTTGGCTGCCGCCTCGACCGGCATGTTTGCCAGATCACGCTGAATCAGTGTTAGCTGCCGGTTCCGCTCCTCACGCTCCTCCTGCCAACGTTTTTCCTTCGAGTAGCTGATCGACTGCAGCTCGGACAGCTTGGAGGTAAGATCCTGTGGACCAGACAGGCTCGACACTGGCCGTTCGTCTACCGGTAGCCCGCTAAGTGACCGATCCGGTGATGCATCGATTGAACACTCGCCGGACGTGCCGTACTCTGCCCGTGTGGTGTAGAAAGAAAGGAGAAAGAGAAAAATCAATCGAAGAAAAGGAAAATTGCTGTTACCATTCTCTACCTTGCTCTACCGGAACTGCACCAGCGAAACGCAGCTTAAATTCCTCGTGCATGCGTAATGCATTCGACAGGCGTAGCTGCAGTGTGTCACGCTCCTGAAGCAGGTTGCGCAGCTCCAGTTCCAGCTCATCGCACCGCATGTCACGCTGGTAGATCATGTACAGTGCTAGCTCGAGTTCGGCTTGCGGTACACGATCGCCTGCCGGTGGTTGTTGCTGTTCCGGTTTCGGAACGGTCTCACTGCCGGTCAGCCCGGATGCGAACAGCTTGGTTGGATCGACGCGTGCCGCCAACCGGGCGTATTCCGCACTGCGCAGTGCAAGCTGCTCCTTCAGGGTCACTATTTCGACCTCTTGACGTTCGAGCACCTCCCGGATAGTTGCGTCATCCACCTGGTCGATGGTACTCGGTTTTGGGGCGTCAATCGATTCCCCGCCCGATACGGAAAGCTTTTGCCACAGTTCGGCACGTTCGCGCTCCAGCTCCTCGATGCGTGCGTGCAGTGATGCGTTCTGCACCGGGGGAACATCGTTGGACGGTTCGTTGATCAGTGCGTCCGTTCCATCGCTTTGCTGGAGCTGTTCCAGTGTCGCGCGTAGCATCTGTATCTCCACACCCTTGGCGTCCAGCTCGAGCAGTGCCTTGTTCAGGCGATCCTCGAACTGGAGATCGTGCAGAATTTGCTGATTCAGTACCTCCAGTTCCCGGCTCATCTCCGCCTTTTCCTGCTCAAGCGATCGGTTTTGGTGCTCCAGTTCGGCTAGCTGCAGCTCCATGGAATGGCCAGTGTCAGGGAATGCCGGTGAAGCTACTTGCACGCTACCTGCCGATTGTAGTTGGGCGTATTGGCCATGTGCTTCCGTCAGTTGTGCTCTCAACGCATCCACGCAAGCCACCTCAACGGTAAGTTGTTCCAACCGTGCATTCAAATGCGCTATCTCCGACTGACGGGTCTGTAAGGTAGCCGTCATCTGCTGTACCTTCTCCCGGAGTTCTTCCACCTCCACTGCAGCAGTAGCGCTGGCCACCGATTCGCGCAACATCTCGATCTGCTTATCCTGGTACTCCTTCACCTCCGTTAGCTTCTCACAAGCGGACTCGAGCATGTCTAGCTTCAACTCCTGTGATTCCTTCTCGCGTTGCAGTACTGCACGCTCCTGCTCCATTTCCCGGACCTTCGCTTCGAGTGCATCCTGCGATTCGGTGTTTGCCCCACGCCCACCAACCGGTTCCGTTTGCTGTGCGTCTAGCTTCACCTTGCATTCCTTCACCTTGCGCAGCAGCTTGCCCGACTTCACCTTTAGGTCAGTTATTTCCTGTTGCATCAGCTCCTTTTCCGCACCGAGCTGCTGTATTAGTTCGTCTTTCTCGCGGACCAGCGCTTCCAGCCGCGCCGTGTCGGCTGTACCCCAGCCCGCATCGGCATCATCCCACATACCGAGATCGTGGTCCGGTTTTGGTTCCGTGGCGAGTTGCGCCGGCTGTACCGCGGCAGACCTCAGTTCGTCTAGGGCATGCTGCAACTGATCGCACTCGACCCGCAATTCGGCACACTTTTGCTGCAGCTTTCCACACTCTTCTGCCTTGGCGTCAAGCGTATCGGACAGTTGCTTCCTTTGGTTGCTCTCCTGCAGCACATTCATTTCTGCCATCTGCAGTGCCAGCTTGTTTTGCGCGTACTCATCCTGCAGAGCACGGTACCGGTCGTCCACGTCATCAGTTTGCTGCTTAAGATTGTGCTGGTGCGCTTCCGCTGCTTCCAGTGCAGACTTGGTCTGATTCAGCTCATCCGCAAGCGATTGATAGCGTTGTTCTGCCTCGCCGGTCTGTTGCTGCAACAAATCCAAATCTTCGTTCAACGCACCATTCAGGGAGGTTAGGATGGAGATGTTCGTCTTGTCTTCTTGCGTCTGTCGCTCGAGTGATGTGATCGCGTCGCGGAGTCGTGAGATTTCACTTGTTTGCTCTTCATTCTGGCTACGGAATTGCATCAACTCTGCCTCTAACCCAACACGCATCTGCTCCATATCGTACAACTGTTGCCTCAAATTGTCCATCTCCATCGACTGCTGCTTGCTCGTACCGTCTTGATATGCCCGCAGTTCATCGCATTCTTGTCGCAGTGTCTGAATTTCCTGATCACGTTCCTTTAGGGCCTCGTTCAGCTGGTCCTTCTGTTGCTTTTCCTCCACCAGCTGCAGCTGAACCGTATCGTAGTCTTTGTATCGATCGCACTGTTTGCTATATTTTTCTTCCGCTTCGGACAATAATTCCTTAAGCTGCGCTATTTCATCCGAAAGTGTCACCTTTTCTAGCTGAGTGTTTTCGGATAGCTGTGTTAGATTGAACATTACTGCGGCAAGCTCGGCTTCTAGCGATTGTTGACTGTTTCGCAATGTTGTGATTTCCTCCGTTAATTCACCATTGCGCTGGACCGCTTCATTTAGCCGCTGTTCGATTGCCAATCGTTCCCGGTTTGCAGATTCCAACAGGTTGCGCTGTTCCGTCTCCTCTGACTGCTGTGCTCTATTCAGTTGTTCCTTAAGCTGTTCGATTTCACTACGGGCAGCGGTTAATTCCGTTTGCTGAGTTTTCATCAGTGTGTTTTCAGCAATAGCTTGTTGCAGGTCTTTAACTTTGATGTCCAATTCGGTTTTTAATTTTTTCAGCGTTTGATCCTGCTCAGCAAAGCTCACTGTAGTTGAATCGCGCTCTTGAGTAACCAACTGCAGACGTTCCTGCAGGCAGTTTATCTCTTTCGCATTTGTCTCTGCACGCTGTTCTGCTTCTTGCAGGCTATCCTCAAGGCAGCTGACTGCATCCATCCCTCGTGCAAGCGTTTGTGTGATGTCTCGATCAACCTCAACCAGCACCGTTAGCCAACCGAATCCTTCCGATGGTAAATCCATCGATTCGTCCATATTCAGTACGGTGGTTTGGTTCTGTCGGTTGCGCCATTTCTCACTGTATCGCTGTACCCAACGCTCCACAAGCGCCAACTGATCGTTGAGAGTGCTGTAACGATCTTGCGCTACCGTTAACTCCTGTTGCAGATTGGCGACCACCTCTTCCACGTGTTTACGTTGTTCGTGTTCGTGCCGTGCCATAACGTTAAGCTCTTCCTTTTCGCTCTTCAGCCTGCCCAGGAGCAGTGTTTGATTGTGGAAGTCTTCCAATTTGCTCTGGGTCATACGCAACTCATCCTCCAGGTAGGCGGCGCGTCGTTCCCGCTCCTGCAGGCGTTGGGTCTCCTTTATCTTCTCCTTTATGATGGCTTTGCATTTATCAATCTTGCCGTTTTTACTGGCGAGTTCGTCCTGCAACGTTGCAAGTTCAGCTCTGCAGGCCTGCAGCTCAACCTCTAACAACTGCAGTGCGGCGGCTTTCTCCTGCAGCTGCTCATTGAGCGCCCGCAACTCGTCGCGATTGCATTCGCTCTCAGATTCCATGTGATATTTTTGCTCCAGCAATCGGTGCAGCTCATTGTTGAGATGGTACATTTTTTGCGCCAGTTCCCCTTTTTCTTTGCTGAGCTCGTTCACATCGCCGGAGTTCGCCGACTCCGTCTCCATTCGTTCCACCTGCTCAGTAAGCTTCCGATTGGATTCCTGCAACACTTCAATATCCTTCTCCAGCTTGGTACAATGAACGTTTTTCTTCTTCAGATTGGCCGCAAACTTCTTCAACTTTTCTAGCAGTTCCTCATTTTTAAGCTCGATCTGCTCCTTCTGCGCCCGGAACTCGTCCACTTGCGACTGGTGCTCTTCTACCGTGCGGTACAGATCAATGATTTGCCCATTCAATGTGTCTATCGTCTCCTGCTTGTGCTGCAGCTCACCTTCCAGATCTTCGGTGGCTGATTCTGGCACGTTACTGATGGCGTTCCGTAGCTCCGACTGTAGCTGCTCGATCTGGCGATTCAGAATTTCCGTCTCCTTCGCGTTTTGCTTGGAAACACTCTCCAACTGATACTGCAGCTCTGCCGTGTACGTTTTCAGCTGATGGCTCTCCTGCTGTGCCTCTAGCAGCCGGTGCTGTATCTGTAACAGCTCGGACGATTTCGCATCGACTAGCGCATCGATGTCTTTCTTCAGTAGCATTATTTCATCGTTTTTGCTGTTCAGCTCCACTTTAAGCAGCTCGGGCTCATCGTCGGAACTCTTTTCGTATGCCACCTCCAGCTCGTGTTTTAGCAACGCAATCTCCTCCTGAAGCAGCGCAATCTGGGAAGCTTTACTTTCGAGACATTTGATTGTTTCCTCAAGCTTCGTTTCGAGCGTACTGATGGTGCTGTCTTTACAGACGGTACGTGCTGCCCGCTCATCCACGCATCTGCCATACTCATCCAGCAGTTCCTTGCTCATTGTCACCAATGTTTTTGCGCTCACCGTAAGCTTCTTTGCCAGTTGCATTTTCTTCTGCTTGTCCTTGTTTTTGTTATAATTCGTTATCTCCGTTTCAACCGCCATCAAAGACTGCTGGTAAACGTCAGTATCGAACGCTTGGTCGGGTGTGGTGGCCACTGCCACCTGTGCGGGTAGACTACCGGCACTGCTGACCATGCCGGCGCTTTCATCCCCTTGCAACTTACGGACCTTCACCGTGTCCAGCTCTTGACGAATGCTTTCCTTTTCTTCGTTGATAATGCGCAGCTTATCCTCGAGATCGGACTTAGCAGAGGCCAGCTCCACACTGTACGTGCGCAACTGTTCGTTTGCCTCTTTCAGCTTATCCAGCTCGCTGAGATACGCCTGGTTCTCGATCGAAATGGCGTCCAGCTTTTCCAACACTTCCCGCCGCTCGTCCGTAAACAGTTCCACCTTATCCATTAGCTCTTTGCTTTCCTCCATGAGCTTTAGCAAGCTTTCGTTCAGGTCTTCCTTACCGCTCAGCACATTCCGGACGATCTCGTCCGGATCGTCCATTTCCGGCGCTCCATCCTCAGCCTTCGCACGCTTCTCGGAGTTTTCCATCTCCTGTTTCTCACGCAGCGTCAAATTTTCCAATATTTCGATCGACTCCGCCGAACTCACCTTCTCCAGGCTGAGCTTATCAATCCTGCCCAACAGTTCCGCGTTCTCTTCTACGTACCGTTTCAGCTTCTGCTGAAGTTCCGACTTTTCCTCCTCCCAGCTATGCAGCACCTTCGTCAGTTCGCTCTTATCGGCCAGACACTTTTCCAACTTTTCCTCCAGCTCTATCGATAGCATTTGGCTAGCGATACGCCCATTATCACTGTCGCCTTCGGTTACGGTAACGTGATCGCTCAGTGACTGCAGTTCGTGTCGCGTACGGTTTAGATCTTCGCTTAGGTCGTTCTTTTGTTCCTCGAGCAGTTGCATTGCTGTTGCCTGATGTTGACACGTTAACTCCAGCATTTCAATGCGCTTTTGCAGCTCCGGACCGACCGGTTTGGGATCGGTGGCATCGTACCGCGTGTCACCCTTGCTGGGTTCCTCCGTTTCGGCAAGCCGTTGGGCAAGGGCAGTGTTTTCTTCGGTCAGTTTGGCTATCTCTTCGTGCACGTTGGATGTCTTTTTGAATGTGTCGACCTGTTTCTGTAGCTGCTTGATCTTCAGCTTGCATTTTATCATGTTTTTGTTCGAGTCGTCTAGCTGTTGTTTCAATTTGGACGTTTCCGACTCAAGCTCCTCGTCGGCCGATCGCGGAAACAGTGGCTTGGGTCCGCTCGTCTTTAACTTCTCCTGCAGTACTGACACATTAGCTGTCATTACGTTCAACTCGATTGTTTTTTCCTCTAGTGACTGGCGCAGGTCCGTCATCTGTTGATTCAGGCGCTCCATTTCCATATCCTGCGATGCCAGTGCTTGCTCGAGCAAGCCGATTTTCTCCATCGCATTGTAAAGCTGTACCTTTGCTTCCTCCGGCGTTCCCTGCAGCTCTAGCCGTGTTGATGGCGTGGGAACTATAATTACAAATAGTTAGGTAAAGGATGGATAAAAAAACGCAAACGTTCGCAAAATACCTGCGTGTTGCTGTACTTTTTTTCGTTCAGTAGCCTTCTCCACTGGGTCGTATCCGTACGATTCTAGTAATCGTGATATTGCTTCTTCGTTAGAAATGCTGTAGCTCTGTTGGAGGAGCGTTGTCTAGCAAACGTAAAGGATATATAATTAATTCATTCCAACTCGTCACTCGCTTCGTCAAACATACCTGCAAGTTGTGTAACTCCCTTACCAACTCGAGATCAGATTTATTGTCTTCTTCGAGCAAACTATTAACCAGCATCGTTAATGCTCGCAACTGCTCGTCAATGATGCGCTCCTTTTCGTGCAAATCGTCCTCCAACGTCGTTATTCGTCGTTCTAACATTTCATCGCTCTTCCGTTTGACTTGCGCCTGCCGCACATAATCCTCGAATTTCGTTAGCTCTTCGTTAAACTGTTCTTCACTATCCGTGGCTGGTTTGATTGGTGTGGATATATTCTCATGGGCCGGACTCGGGTCCAAAAACGAGTGACTAAAAGAACGCCGCAAGGTATCCGACAAATCAAATGCCGGATCGCGCCCACCACGTGCTACACCACTGTCCCCGATCGATGAAACAATCTCCGCAAGGCACGTGCTGCTCGATCGGTCCAGCTCGCCAGTTTTTTCCAGCGACTGCTTCGTCGCTACAAGCTTGTGCTTGATTTCAATTACCTTCTCCTCAATCTCTCGCTGGCTAGACTCCCGTTCCGCCATTTTCAAACGATTTTGTTCGATCTGCTGTCGAAGCAGCGAACATTTCTCCATACCGGATGACTCCGATCGGCCGCGAGGAAAGACTGCCGGACTGCGTGGATCGTGCCGGGCGTCACCTGGCGCATAATTCAGGGCCACTCCCTGGTCGATGGTGGCCAGCGGTTGGGAGGAGGAACCGATACTGCTCGCACGGTTCATCCGCGAGGTGGTAACCTTCGTTTTGAAGTGTGTCAGCCGCTGGGCAATGTTTTTTACTTTCTCTTGTGCCGTTGCATGCCTCATATCATTCACTGCCTCCGTCTGGCGAATGATTTCACGCAGTGCGCTTATTTTAGCCTACGGGGGGAGTGGTGTAACAACGTTAGCAGATAGTGCATGCGACGTTACGTATCGAGAGTGGTAATCCAAACAACGTACCTGCTGCTCATCGAAGCTTGATTGGAGATTTGCTAAATCGGGATCATCTTGATTGCTGTTTCCAGCCATCGTTGCGGGTAAAGTTTCGGACTTATATTTATTAAAAGAAAAACACAAAAAGGATGTTTCCTGAAGAAGTAGTCTGCGAACGGAACGGTAAAAAATTATTTCAAGAGTGATTTTTGCATTAATTGATGTTGGAAAACACACACCAGGGAGAAGGCAAACAGCAGCATATCATGAAGATGATCTAGCTGTTTTGCACGGGAAACCCATACAGCAAACACTATCAAACTAACTAATGCGATACTCTAATACGAAATGTTGCGTCTTACCTTGTGAAGCTAGCTAGTTTATAACTTTAAGACAGAAAATAATACTATTTAAACTCAGGAATACATTTTCGTGGTCCTTGATGTACACATCATCAACTGCTTTATGTTTTGACAGGTCACCCGTCGATCGTGGAATGCATTCATCATTTCGCCTCAGCCAAGGCGAAACTGTCAACTTTTCGCCGCATATACAGGTTTATGCTTATTTGAAAATGTGCCCGTTTAGTCAATGTAAATCAAAAACGGAAAAACAAATGAACACTGTTTGTTATTTAAACTATGCAGAGAACGTATTTTAGGATAACCGGGTAGATTTTTTTCATATTGAGCAATATTTCGAGTGTGAAACAATCATTAGCGGCTTTTCAAATGACAGCCGCGGTAATATGACGAAACGCCTCCACTTCAACGCATGCGCCTCCATTGCTAGCAAATTTAAAATAATTAATATTTTCAAAATGTGTTCAAAGCAATCCGATTTTTTGTTGAGCTGTTGTTTGTTTGGAATTGAGAAGAAGCAACATGAATTGTTAAATGTTTCACATAGATCGTATTCTTAACAATGAACCGAATAACTATTTATGAGCAATTTTTTAATTTTCACCCTGAATTAATCTATTTATGCACTTCTGTCCCATATGATCGCACTGTTTTCATTGTTGAATAAATTTAACAGGCTTGAAAATGTCTCCTATATGTTGAAAATAAAATAGTTTCAAAATGATCAATTATTACGTAGTAGGACACAATGTCAATGCACTTTGAGGCAATGTTAAAAATCAGATCTGCCTGACGTAATTGTGGTCCTAGTTAAAATTTGACTTACAATTACAATTAACTGCATTGTTAATTTTGCGATTAATAAATGGACATGATTAGTAGGATCTCAATGAACGACAATTCTGAAAACTTTTTATTTCGGGTCGAAGTTCAACGAACATATGAGTATTTTATCTTCAAACGCGAAACAGTATAGTAATATGCAACAGGTTGGTTAAATCGTGTGGCGTACTAGGTTATCGATTTTAGGATTTTAAGAACCGTTACCTTATGCCATAGATACTACTAAAGACATCCTAGTCCATCTTTAGCGTCAATTGAATATTCAGCTGGCACAAAATTGCTCACAGGACCCACATTTTATGTCTTCACCAATTCCAATGTTATGTCCCCAGTCTTCTTTTCTATATCTTCACCAAATTTAGGCATCTCTAAAGAAACATCTCTAAGGTTAGTTAATTTGTCTCTGGAGTATAATACGTAAACATCTTATTTCAGTAGTTAGGACTTGCTTTCTAAAACCCAAACATCCACCTTTCAGAGAAAGCTTACTGTTGTTGTCATGCTTACCGGCGCTGTAACTTTCCAGTTCCTCTTTTAATTGTGTTTAGTCTGTCACTTACGATATGCAGTTTGAAATCGCGACACGTTCCCAATACAACTTCCTGTCATTAGGAAAATTTTTCGCAAAAATTGAACTGCACAAGCCCTGGGGCGTAGCGTAATTAGTTTATCCTCCCATCTAACTCCGTTGGATAATTACCATTGATGACCTCTGCTCTGCAGGTGACCATAGAGATTCTTTATTCTGTTTATATCAGGTCTATAAATAAGTTTTGACGCTGTTTTTTATTACAGAGTTCCAAACCTCATAGCCCCGAATAGGCATCGATTTTGTTCAGAAAGGTAATTTCCTTCACTCCGTACAACCTTATCCCATTTTTTGGGCAGTTTGTGGATCCCTTCATAAAAAAAGAAATCCGGTGATCGCCATAATATTCCCTCATTATACGATGGGTTACGGTGGACGAAGTTTTCATCACAAAGTTATGAAGGATTTATGTATTTTGCAAACCACGCAGAAAATACTTTGTTTCCTAATTGATTAAATGAAAGCTAGGGACAAACAAACCCTGAAGATGACACTTCAAAATAACAGTGTTGCCAGATTATTACAAAAGTAAAAATTGTAAGTAAACGACGCATGTATAAAAACCGTCGAAACTTATTTATGGACCTGATACATCTTTCTTCTATTTTCACTTCCGATTAATTCGCTTATTCAATCGTACCGGTTTCGATGGGGTGAGTTACGTTTGTGTTGCATGGTAAGATTATAGATGGGATGATCGATGCTCGCTCCAAGGGAGCAATGCACGAGAGATGAAGCAAAAAAAAAAACAGTGCAATTTGTTCTAAACACTGCCTGCAGCAATGAAAATAATTGGCTATACAGTACATACAACAACACACACACCCCCGGTCTGCTTAAGGTGTAGTTTCCTTGATCAATTTGAAAACAATACATCGAGTGGGGTGGATTTTGTTTACGTTTCCGCTGCTACATAAGGACTTGCGGAAGCAGTTTGCATGCTAGTTGGCATCAAGTGATGCTTCAGGGACGAACTCAAAGTTCTAATTATTCGAAAAAAAGGTGACACATTTCAATATATGTGATTTACGTGTTAAAAAGTGATGGAAATGAAGAATACTGCTTTGCATTATGGCGCATTGAACACGCATGTAAAAACTGTTCCAACTACTGGATATTGTGGATAATTAAAAGGTAACACAATATTGGACCATTTATTTATTACGCCGAAGTAGAGATGTTTTACATGTTGGGAAAAGTTTTCCATAATGATCTCCCAGCATTGGGATTCGAACTCATGGTCGCGTCGATACGCATTTGCCGACACTAACATCCAGTGCACACCGCTACGAGAACGGCAGCTGAGGGGAGCGTAAGTGTGATGCTTTTGTTAGGCAGGTGACATCCAATGCACACGCTATACTCGTGCTAGTTTAATCCTTTCTCCCTTAGAGTGTTCCATAAGCAGTTTTTGTAGTCATTTTGTGACATTTTCATGCTAATTGAGTAAGAGATATAGAGGAATATTTCTCTTTCGCTTGGTAATGATCGATACTAGCAGCAACGATCCTGTCCGGTAAGGAAATGCAGTAACCGGCTGTGGTGAGTTCCTCAAATCTGGGAAATTGTGACTAATTCGCAAAGCACACAAATGCATAAGGAAAAGCTACGGAAAGCTTCCAAGCGTATGCTCGAACGGGTAGGTCGAGTGATCCGTTTCCGGCTGGTACATTGTTTAGTTCCGTCGGTCCGTCTGATATTCGGCAATGGTGGCTACAGTTGTGGACCGTCCGGTGCCGAAAAGGCTCGGTCTCACGGTTATCGCTGTGGTTAGTGCCCGTACCGGTCAGAGCGACTGCGCACTTGCACCAGGGCACAGTGTGGACTCGCTCCCGTTCGCTCCCGGGAGCGTTAGGCACTGGGTGGTGACTCCGTCGTTATGTAAGTGGCGCCCCATTATGGCTCTCGCCGATGGTACGCCGCTCGCCGGTCTGGAATGCTGGATGCTGGATGCTGGGAGCAGCATGGCGTACTCTCCGAATGTACCATCTACGCGGATGCGCCGATGTGTGGATGAGATGAAAATCTGCGACTCGGCCACCAGTTACAGATGTACCGTTCGCGTGATTGGCTGCACTGCAGGCCTGTTCCGGTAGTGTTCGGGATTGTTCGGCGGTGAAGTAGCACTGCCACACCGCTGTCAGGACGAGCGACGTTTTTCACCTACCGTTCCAACCATTCCCCCAAACGATCTGCCCAGATCACATCCTTCACACGTCTCCATCCCCGACCGCTCCTGTTCCGCATCCCCGCAACTAACGCCAACACGTTCTCGTCCATCTGCGTGCGTATCCCGTGGGGTGGGGCGCGGAAACAGACGACCACGTTTGCAGATGGCATCAACGCTGGAACGCTCTCCAACCAAATGCACGGCAATCAAGCACATCGATCAACGCTTCAGGAAAAGCTTAACAAACGCTACACGCAATTCTGGGTTGTGTTCTTATCGAAACTATACGGGACAGTTAGTGCGTACCTGCAGTGATGTAAAAGTGATGTAAATGCAGCCTCTTTCTCATTTCGGGTGGAGAAAGCTAGGAAGAAAAAAATAAACAAAAAAGCAAAAGCTGTTAGGCAAAACAATAAAAGGCAACAAAGAATAAAAGAAAAACACTCAATCACAAGAAAAAGGGTGTAGCATCGTCGATGGAACAGGAACCTCGCGCACACCTACGTAGCGGAGATGTACGCAGTACCGAGTAGCTGTGAAAATTAAGCAATCTTCATCTGTGTGTTGTCCGTGTGCAGCTGTGCGTGCGCGTGAGTGTAAATATATATTTCATTACTGTTGTGTCTTGTGACTGCTGTTTCACACTGTTACCGGACCCTCAAGAGGCCCCAAGAGCCCTCTATGCTTGCCACTATAAGGTTATGGCCAGAAGTCATCCTGTTTTAGTGTGTGTGTGTGCCCATGCACACATCTAACCACCATGTACATGTGTGCGTCGCAACGCACAGTGACTTTCTAGGGCGTGGGCGAAGTTAGCGGAAAAGTGTACGACAGAAGGGACAGGTGATGTGGTGGGGAGGGAGGTCAGGCGTGGAAGGGTGTTGGAGGATTGTGGAAAGAGAGGAGATGTAAGGACACGCGAGAAGAAGATAAAAAAAATGTGCAAAGGGCGGAGGAGTCGAAACATGAAGGAATATATACATGTATATGTTCATGAATGTACACGTATCTACATCTTCTCCAAATCTTCCCCCTCCCCCTCCCCCCTTGTTATCCTATACCAACATTCCCTTAGGTACAAACTGCTGTCTGCTCTCCACTAACCAGTCATTTCCATTCATCCTATTCGCAGGTGTATTGTCGAAGCTAAGTGACCCAAAGTGTGCTTGCATCATGAATAAGGGATATAAGAGAAGATGCTAAACTAGTGACCAGAGGCTTGCGTTGAGGCACCGTGAGCAGAGTGAGTGAGCAATGGTGTAATCGTGCTTGCCCATTTTTCTTCAAAAAAAAAAAACAACAAAAAACGACTGTGCGTATGATAACTCCAAACCTAACCTCAATCATGTATCAAGAGCAATGTGTGCGGGAGCGGATGTACGCAGCAGCGCCCCCATCGTCGATTAGATCGTCCGCGTGTGCATCGACGCGGGTGCGTTGCCCACCTTAGCTGGGTACCGACCAGCCATTTATACGAACTAACAATATAATCCAACAACAGTGCCGTTCAATCTGTCCCGAAGTAGGATTGTTTCTTTTTTGTTTACTTTTGCTGGGCGATAGACATTTTACTGGTGACGTGAACTCCCTGTACTAGCGGTGCACTCGGTATGCGGCCTATGCGCCTGCCTTACCGACGTTCCCAGTGCGTTCTGTGTGTGAGATTCAGTGTGTGAGCGTCGGTACATTCGTTTGGACCATACTGGTGGAGAAAAGAAGGGCTTCCTCGTTAGTATCACCACCAGCCGGGAGTCGTAAGGAGCGGCCCAGAACCGGCCGTTGGGTCACCGCCGGGAACAAGATGGCCGAACAGCGTCGGGACCGGGGCAGTGGGCGCTCCTACCGTTGCCATGTGCGGTTGGGTCTCATCGTACCGCTGCTGACCGTACCACTCTTCCTGGGACTCGGTAAGTAACACGGCGATTTATTGGGTCGGCCATGATAGCCTGCAGACTTGGCAGCTGCTAAACAGCTGCTGGGCGGGAATAGAGCACTCTGGCCACGCCACCGTGCTTCTCGGTGCGCTTTGAATCGCCAAACAGCGTTAACATATGGTAGCTTGCGGTTGAAGTTGGGCGTTTCATAGGAGACGTTCAATAGCGGAGAAGCTCAAGACATTGCTTGACTCAATAGACAATGGATAAACTGTAGCTAGCAATGAAGAGATGAGAGACGTTAGACATTTTCACAGCAGATACAACTAAAACTGCCAGAAATAAAATTCTGAACTCCTTCAACGTGGGATTAGCCATCTTGTATTCAAGATTTCACTTGAAAATCCTCAATATCGCGCTTAAATATTGAACTAAGATTGCAATCAAACATCCCCAAAACTATTCCATGAATGAGCGACCAGAAGTAGAGAGAGCGAGAGAGAGCGAGAGAGAGAGAGAGAGAGAGAGAGAGAGAGAGAGAGAGAGGGAGAAAAATGAAATGATAAGAAAATAATTAGAAGCGAAGAAAGAATTAGTGAAGTTTGTGAACGATGAGCTGAGAAGAGCTGTGTACTGAGCCGTCGCTGAGAGCGAAACGGATCATTCGGGAACGGAGCGCAAAAGCTTGCGTCCTAAATCAATAAACATTTTGCGTAGCTGGGCTCACGCTGTGTTTCTTCTCAACCACGGCTAACATCTCCCCCCAAACAACGCTGCTCCGATCTCTTCGTTCGCCTTTTTGTTGTTTTTTTGTTGCTGTTTGTCTAAAAAGGGCGAAATTTTTGGGGAAATGGCGAGCAAAAGACTCGGTACAACTAGCAGCAGTGTTGGGCAGTGCGCAGGCGCGCCCAAAATGTTCCATTCATCAAAACAGCAATGGGTGTAATCTGTCCTTGAAAATGGGGCCTTTCCAAGACGGCCCTGATGGTGACCCGTCCTACGCCGTATCTGAAGAAACTTGCAGACGGTTACTTCGTAGCGTTGCGCCATTTGTCGTACCCTTACTTTGCGCCTGGATGTATGCTAACTGTATCTGCCCGTTCCAGATTGTGTATGAATATGCCTTAATGTGTTGTTTTTTTTCATTCTTTGTTTTTTTCGTTCACACCATCGAAAACGCTGGGATAGTGCATGGAGAGGAGCAGACGACGGAAGTTTCGTCGGAAGGGCACTACGCGGGCAAGTCCGACCAGTCCCAAGCCGGGCCGAACCAGCTCGGTGCGGCCTGGCAGATATTTGGCTCGAACTCGATGCGTCAGTCGGGGGAGGGGCGCGTCATCAAGACGAAACCTCGAAAACCGAAACCATACCAGAAGGATATCCGGCCCCAGTTGCCCCCTGGCAAGATAATGATGGCGCCACCGAGGCGTCGCACCTTCCATCAGGCAACGCAGTACCCGAAGAATGCGTCGATCGCGATCGATCGTAGTGCGGGACTGTCACACCATCCGATCGGGAGCCATGGTGCAGGTGGTAACGTGTATGGGTCCATGTCCCACTACGACACCGTGTACGGTATAAGGGGCGTCGAGCGTCGGGACAACGAAGGGTTCCGACCGTTTGAGCGGTACGGACCGAGCGCACATCTCGGACACTTCCACATCCAGCCGGAGGATGATATCTTCCGGCCGGACGACGAGCTGCTGATGGAGTCGGGCGGTGGGTCCGCCGGCAAGGTGGACGGGTTGGCCGGGATCGAGAGTTGCGACATCAAGTGTGAGCCGCGGGAGTTCACCTGCGACAAGAGTTGCGCCTGCATCCATATGGATCTGCACTGTGACGGGCAGGCCGACTGCGTGCTGACAGAGGACGAGCAGAACTGCGAGATCGTACACCAGCGGCTAGCCCAACAGATAAAGGATAACTGCGAAACGAGCGGTACGCACGTGATCTGTGCCACCACGCACACCTGCATCTCGCGCGACTGGCTGTGCGACGGGGACGACGACTGTGGTGACTACACGGACGAGACACACTGCGGCTCACGGCTCGAGTGCACCGAGGAGAAGTTCGAGTGTCAGAACGGCATGTGCATACCGCGCGACTGGGTGTGCGACGGTGACAACGACTGTAACGACCTGTCGGACGAGAAGAACTGCACCAAACAGTAAGTAACGCTGCGTAACCTTTCATCCAACTCCGGGGTATCCGAAGCATTCCCAGCAGCTGCCCATCCGGCCAGAAACACTGCCTCATTTAATTAATTTAAGGTTATGCTGCTTCGATGGGTATCGCTCCTATTCGTACCACTTAGTTGTAAGCTCGGGACGCAACTTCATTAGCAACCAGCTGTGAGTGTTTCCTTGAAATGGCTCATGTTTCATGATGCGAAGGTCAGGGTGTACGGTCGTCCGGGAAGATGATCCCGCATACGAACTGGAGGTAAAAAACCGCAACACAAATATCTTCCTGCCCAAGGGGAAGACCTAGCAAGCTGATGAATTCCAACCAACTGAGCAACTATTTCTGACATTGCACTTCTGACCAAAGGCAATATGGGGTTGGCCGGGGATTGCATTGTAGGCATGATTTAATTAATTGACACAATTGCCTGTACGGGACTGGGCTGGATCCGAGCCTCACATCCAGCCAATCAAGCAGCCTGACGGGTAGCCTGACAGTGAACTTGAAATAGTTGTCTTCATTAGTGGTACGGCACTCTATCAGTAACCGTGCGGAACCGTAGGGAGCATAATTGCAGGAAATTGTTTTCGCCTGCCGTGTGTTCCGGGTGTCCACCGTCCTTCGCCACCTTCGCCCGGGTGGCGAGTGGGTTTTGCGTTTTAATTGGAAGGCTTAATGGCGCGTTTCAATTTAATGATGTTTACCCACGCTGCTTCGGGAGTTTGGTTTGGAAAGCGATTTTCTTCGCTTCGTGTGTCGCTCTCACCACAACGAGTGTACTGTATCCGCAGGTGTACGCGGGACGAGTTCCGGTGCAAGGACGGTTCGTGCATCTCCGCCTCGTTCCAGTGCGACGGCGAAACGGACTGTATCGACGAGTCGGACGAAGCGAACTGTGACCGGCCAATGCAGAGCTGCCCGGAGGGTGAGTTCAAGTGCAAAGGGTCGCTTGGTGGTATGGGCGGACCGGGCGGTCGCTGTGTGCTGATGCGCTTCCGGTGCGACGGTGACAACGATTGTGGCGACTGGAGCGATGAGGAGAACTGCCCGAAGAAGCAGGTCGACTGTATGATCAACGAGTTCAAGTGTGACGATGGTGACTGCATACCGCTGCAGTGGCGTTGCGACGACAAGCAGGACTGCAACAATGGGGAGGACGAGAAGAACTGTCCGGTGGATCGGATCGCTGGCAGGACCTGCTCACCAGATGAGTACACCTGCAAGGATGGTCGCTGCATACTGGTAAGCGTGTCTACGTCGCAATTGCATACTGTTAGGCGTTTATAATCACTTTTTTTAACTTTTAGCGTTCTTGGGTGTGTGACGGTACGGCCGACTGTCGACGGGGAGAAGATGAACAGGACTGTGACATCAAGTGTGAGCTGAACCAGTTCCTGTGCCCGTCTGGAAGTAGGAACAGTACACGTGACTCGTAAGTATTCCGCAAGCGTAACTGGGACCTATCTCATGTGAGCTTCACAACGTGCAACCTCTAACCTGCAGGGTGTGTATCAACCAGAAGCACGTCTGCGATGGTCATAGCGACTGTGCGAATGGAGAGGATGAGATGCGTTGTCCGATCGTGCATCCGTGTGGAGCTCATTCTCGCTGCGAGCAACTCTGCGTGACGGCTTACAGTGGACGGGAGGAGTGCATGTGCCGACCAGGCTATCTACTGCACGGCAATGGTTACAACTGCACCGACATCGACGAATGCACGATCACCAGCAATCCGGTATGCTCGCAGGAGTGCATGAACGTGGCCGGTAGCTTCCGGTGCTCCTGCCAGGCAGGGTACGTACTGAGGCCGGATCAACGCACCTGCAAAGCTGTCGGAGGTTCGGTGAAGCTGCTGATGGCGAACCGGGCAGACATTCGGCAGGTATCGCTCAGCAACAACCAGTACACGTCGATTGCGAAAGGGTTACCGAATGCGATCGCACTCGACTATCACTATCGGGAGGATTTGCTGTTCTGGACCGATGTGTCTATCGACGTGATCAAGCGTTCGCATCTGAACGGGAGTGGCGTACGGGATGTGATCAAGTGGGGGTTAGAATCTCCCGGCGGACTGGCTGTCGATTGGATACACGATCTCCTGTTCTGGACCGATTCGGGTACGCGCCGTGTCGAGGTGTCTACGTTGGATGGACAGATGCGGGCTGTTATAGCGGCTAGCGATCTGGACAAACCGCGCGCCATTGCCGTCCATCCCGGGCGGGCACTCGTGTTCTGGACCGATTGGGGTACCGCACCGAAGATAGAGCGTGCGTACATGGACGGCTCCGACCGACAAACGATCATAGCCGAGGCGATCTTCTGGCCGAATGGGCTCACGATCGACTACACCAGCAGCCGGATCTACTGGGCAGATGCGAAGCACGTGATCGAGAGTGCCAACTTCGACGGGAGAGCGAGGCGTAAGATACTGAGCAACAATCTGCCACACCCGTTCGCACTCGCCCTGTTCGAAGACTCGATGTACTGGACCGATTGGCACACGAAAACGATATCGACTGCGAGCAAGGTGAATGGGCGCGGCTTCCGGGTAGTGCACGAAGGACTCCACTTCCCGATGGGCATCCAGAGTTACCATCCATCCCGTCAGCCAGACTTCACGAACCGTTGCGCAATGGATAAGGGTGGACGTAAGGGCGGTTGTTCGCACCTCTGTCTACCGGCTCGTACCCATCGTCGGTGTGCCTGTCCGATCGGCTTGACGCTACGACCAGACCAGAAGACGTGCTCAACCGTACCGGACAAACTGCTGCTGATCGCGCGCAAGAAGGATGTCCGGGTGCGACAGCTCGATGCGGCAAATCCCGTCGACATGGTACTGCCGCTCGATGGCATCAAATCGACCGTAGCCGTGGATTGGTGCAGTCGCACAAACGTCATCTACTGGACGGATGTGGGCAAGAGCATGATCAGTCGGGCGTTCATCAACGGCAGCCAGCAGGAAGCGATCGTCAAGTCGAACCTCATCTCACCGGCCGGGCTCGCACTCGACTGGGTGACGGACAAAATCTACTGGACCGATCCGGGCACGAACCGCATCGAGGCGGCAACAACGGACGGCCGACAGCGGGCACTGCTCATCTGGGAGCGGTTGGACAAACCACGCGATATAGTAGTGCATCCTGGCGAGGGGTATATGTTCTGGTCGGACTGGGGCTCCAACCCACTGATCGAGCGTGCCGGCATGGATGGCAGCGGCCGGTTCACACTCGTGTCGGAGAATCTCCAGTGGCCGAATGGGTTGGCACTAGATGTGGATAAGCAACGGCTGTACTTCCTGGACGGTGGTACCAAGTCACTCGAGTACGTCAACTACGACGGCACAGGTCGTAACCGTTTGATTACCGAGGGACTGAAGCACCCGTTTGGGTTGGACGTGTACGAGAAGCGCGTGTACTGGACGGACTGGGACACGCACAGCATTCAGGTGGCGAACATGTACAATGGGCACGACCGCCGCACTATACTCGCCAACAACACCGACCTGATGGATATCCGCGTGTTCCACCGGAATCGACGCGACACACGCAACCCTTGTGCACACAAGAATGGGGGCTGTTCCTACATCTGTCTGCTGAATCCCACCAGCTATAGCTGTGCCTGTCCGATCGGTATCCAGCTGAAGGTAAGGAAGGCATCGTACAGCAAGAGCCACACTAACTCTTTGTTCTTCTTCTCCACCAGGATAATGGCAAAACGTGCAAGAGTGGACCCTCCAACTATCTCGTGTTTGCGCACCGCACCGAGGTGCGACAGGTATCGCTGGATAGTGACTATCAGATCGATGTGGTACTGCCTCTGCCACCGATCTCGAACGTGGTGACACTGGACGTTGATCGGCGTACGGGCGAGATCTACTGGGCGGATACGATCGAGGACGTCATCATGCGTTCCACACCGGACGGTATGCGCATCAAGCAGATCTACAGCGAAAGCATGACCAGTGTGGATGGTCTCGTCATTGACTCGATCGGTCGTAAGGTAAGGTATCCTGCCCCCAAACAATGTCTCTATTTCTCACCGCCATTTTTCTGTATTTAGCTTTACTGGACGGATGCGGAACGGAAGGTGTTGGAGGTGAGCGATCTGGAGGAAGGCATCCGTAGTGCGCTGGTGTGGAAGGAGCTGGAGCAACCGCGTGGCATTGCACTCGACTACGAGTCGGGCTATCTGTTTTGGTCGGATTGGGGTGCGAATCCCCGCATCGAGCGTTCGGATATGGACGGTGAAAACCGGATCGATCTCATCACGGAGGGACTCGGTTGGCCGAACGGACTTGCCGTGGATCGGTCGGCCAAACGTATCTATTGGGCCGACGCGCAGATGAAAACGATCGAGTCCTGCACGTTGAGCGGTGGGATGCGTACGAAGGTGGTAGAGAACCTGCCACACCCGTACGCACTCGCCGTTACAGCGCGCACCATCTACTGGACCGATTGGATCACGAAGGCGCTCCACTCGGTGCCGAAGTCAAACCCGACACACATACGCAACGTAACGCACGGGCTGGAGGGTCTGATGGATGTGAAGGTGGTGCAGGAGGATGAGGAGCGCCATCTCGATAATGTGTGCGGTGCGGGCAATGGTGGCTGTTCGCATCTCTGTCTCCGTAACCCGACCGGCTATTCGTGCAAATGTCCGACCGGGCTGACAATGCGCGAAGGTAGCACGACCGAGTGCAAAACCCTACCAGATGTAAGTAGTCTCCAGAGCGCTAGGTGGGCGAGTTTTGATAACGATGTACCTGGTTTTCCGTTCCCAGGAGTATCTGCTGATCGCACTGCGTTCCGGTATTGGACGCATCTCGCTCGATACACCGGATCTGTTCGATGTGGTGTTGCCGATCGAAGGGGTCCATGGTGCGGTCGTGCTTGACTACCATTTTGACAGCATGTACGTGTTTTATGCGGACGTGAATGTGGATGCGATACGGCGCGTCAACATGCACAACTACTCCGACACGCAGGTGATTGTGTCGAGCGGGCTGAACACACCGAACGGCATTGCGGTGGACTGGCTGGCGGATAACCTCTATTGGACGGATACGGCACTGAAGAAGATCGAAGTCGCCCGACTGGATGGGTCGTGTCGGAAGGCGATCCTTACGGATGGGTTGGACGATCCACGGTCGATCATCCTGTACCCGAAGCGTGGGTTCGTGTTCTGGGCAGATTGGGGCCAAACGCCCAAGATCGAGCGTGCCTACATGGACGGTTCCGAGCGGCGTAGCATCGTCGACTTTGAGCTCGGTTTCCCGACCGGTCTGGCGATCGATTTTGACGCGAAGAAGCTGTACTGGGCGGACGCACTGCAGGATCGCATCGAGCTGTGTGACTTCGATGGACGGCGCCGTCAGCAGGTGGTCGCGCACGCGACACACCCGTTCGGGTTCACACTCACCGCGACCCACCTATACTGGACCGACTGGTACAACAAATCGGTACTGCGCGCCCCGAAGTACAGCGTGTCGAACGTGGAGGTGGCGAGGTTCAGTTTGCGTGGTGCGCTCGAGATACGGGCGGTGTCGGGTCAGCGGCAACCACACGATTGGAACCCGTGCCGGACCGATAACGGGGGCTGCTCGCATCTCTGTCTGTACGCGGAGACGCGGTACGTGTGTGGCTGCCCGGACGTTCCCGATGCGCATCACTGCGACCTGGAACCGACCTTCCTGGTGAAGATGAAGCCGAACGATGAGATGCTGTCGTCGACCGAGGAAAAACCGACCCGCTCGAACGGTTCGACTGTCATGAACACCAGCCGAATGCATGCGCAGCTTGTCATCATAGCGACCGCCATCTTGGCTGGGTTACTTATCATCGTCATCATCGCCATCCTAGGTAATTGACGCTTGTTCAAACAGCATGTAGTATGTACACCTTTTTAGACACTTGAGTGCACTCAATACCTCCTCAACGTAGGCAATTCGCATGACAGTTGGTGCTTTTTTAAAACCTACCCACTCCCGGTTTCTACGTTTATTGGTGTTGGTTGATTAGTAAAACGCCGAGTTTTGTGATGTGATGTGCTTTCACCTTTCCAGTGCTGATTGTCAACTCGAAACGCAAACAGAGTAAGAAAAGCTCGCGCAGTGCCAGCGACGTGCTGACGTTTACCAACCCGAACTACAACGGTATCGAGGGCCTTTGTCAGACGGGCGATCCCGGTTCGTCCCGCAACACCATCTGGAAGCGGCTGAAGTACGATCGTGCACAGGTCGGTAGGGGAGTGACCCGAAACGGTGCAGCGTTTGCTCATTTGCATTTCATTGTTCGTTCTTCCATTTCCCGACAGGAGCGAGTTTTTGAGGAGAAGTACCTGGGCGTCCAGCATCACGGTACCAGCAACGGAAGCTACCTAGCGTCGACACCCACGTCCCAGATCACACCGGTGTCGGCAGTTCTACCCGTGTAAGCACACTCCAGCAGGTTGTATGGGTGTACAAGTTCCTGACCGTTCCGCGCGGTGCGATCACGTACGACACGCTCCTTTACACTAAAACGTTCCCTGAATATCTGCAACGAAACTGTAGCACACGTACCGTAACATCTGGACCTTATATCTGGAAGAAAAGAAAGCGGAAGTCAACAAAAGAAAACCAAACAACTGTGAAGCAAAACAGACTGGGACACAAATTGGGAATGTTATGACTATACAGGCAGCTAACTCACCACATCGTTAAAGAAAACCAAAAAAAAAAACAGAATATTAAGATAACATTTCAATTCAATGAAATACAACTAGAGCGTAACAAGGTGACAGTTGTAGCCCAGTTTAGGTCGAGTCTAGTAGACCCTGTTCTGCAGCTGCTCCAAATGTCACACAAACGCTAAAACGGTGTATCCGACGTTTAGTGTCTCCGGTGGGATGGAGACATTTGATTTTGCTTGAAAGTTTACGTTCGAAGCATTGCATAAACTCGTGAACATGCTGTGAACTATCCGGTGGTTGGAGAGGTAGAGTCGCAACCAACCGCCAATTTGTTTCCGTTACACATCTAAACATCCATCAAAGGCTCGTCTGGAACCTTTCCACCTACGCTCGGTACCAGAAGCGAATGTCCTGTCAACCCACAAGTTATATCCTTTGTGTAAACATGCGACACACATGCTCACGGAATACACTAGTGACTACTCCCCTCCCAAGGGTTCCAGCTACAGACAGACCTGTCAGAAGGGTCTCACTACCGTGTAAGCATTTTAGCAACTTAAACTTGTATATTTGTAGGTGATCTGTACACGTTGTACTATGTGTTTTTCAATTCATCCTGCATGAATTTGTATTCACGGAATGGTTACAAAACTGTGAACAAAACAAAAAAACTCAGTAACACAAAACAAACAAAACAAGGGCAACGAGAATAGGGTGTAGTGAGGGAAGGGGGCGATAAACTTGATACCACTATATAGGAGGCTGTGTTGTGTACCAATATGACGTGTGGGTGTGAGTGTGTTGTGGCAGTAGTGCAGTAGTCAAACTAGTTGCAGTGTTTTTTTTTCTCGTCTGCTGTCAGAGGGCGCCACAGAGCGCATCGATCACGGTGGATCTAGTCGGGACACTCACCCATCCCGGTATGTCGGTGGCTCCGGACGACGGTGATTTCGGGTTGAGTACCGCTGGACGCGTTCTAGGTAACACGTTGTCCACAATCACACACACACACACACACACATTCGCACGCACACACACACGTCAATGAAAAAAAACTCTTATCTCTTCGATACTAACTCGATCGAGAGCTAACTACGTTATTAGTAGCGATACATTAGATGAAGCTGTGGAAGATATTTCGCGGGTGTCAAGGTGACACCGACAGAGGGCGCACGGTGTTACGGCGTTGTGCAGGATGCTGTGAATGGTCCGCCGGTGCAGGCCCTGCACGCAGACACATGTTTCTGTGTTTCGTCCTCATTTCCTTCGGTACAATTGTTTGATCTACAGGCGCTCAGTTAGCATGTTGAAACTATTGACTGATTATCGATGTATGTATCTAGTTTAATGCGAAAGGAAGAGTGAGACGGAAGAGAGGGATGGAATGGTACGGGAGATTTAAACACATACATCCACACATCTGGTGCGGTTAGTTAGAGTGCCCTCCCGGAATGGTGGGGGAGGGGGAGGGGGGTTGGGAGTCGAGAAGCTTTACGATCTTTACGGTCATTGCGGTGAAGGTCCTTGGGGCTACCTCGGACAATTGGCTGGAGCTGGGCACATCGTTTTTAAGTTTCTGTTTGTAAATGGTAAACCCTGCAACGCCCCATGGAACCCAACCCAACATTTTTTTGTACTTGTGGTTCCATTGGGCACGGGCGGGATGATATTGGAATGGGATTGATACATTTATTGTACATACTGCACAACATTACAAACGACACAACGTTCACACTAAGCATCTTCCCTCTCTTCCTTACATACACGCACGTGCTACTTATGCAGTGTACTAACTGAGCTATCAAGCTATGAAGTAACACACAGTGCCAGCTTAAGTATATAGAACTTCCGTTACATGCGTTTGGCAGTACCATGGACTCGTGAGCAAATTTATTATAGCTCCTCCATAAGTAAGCAAACCTGCTGTAGCTCAATTTATAGCAAAAGGAGAAAGTGCACTAGCGATCATATTGTGGACAAACAAGGAACTCAAAAGGGGTCACATGATATCATTGCTATTTTTATTGAATCTGTTTGCTCCACTGACTGAGCTACACTGGCGTTTGCTTACGCTCACGTATCTCTGGAACTGCTCAAGATCAGAGTGTGGTCAAAAAATGTACTATTTTTTAAACACAATCAAATGCATTAAATGCCTTATTTTATGGTTGACTTTATAGCAACACACAAACACACAACTAAAAACCTACAGAAAAGGCATACATTTGTTTAGCACAGCGGAGGCGAGCGATCAAGCGCCCGACACACGCACTGAGCTACTTTCTACTTAACGTACTTCGTACGCGGGACAGCAACAATTCCACAAGATGGTGTTAAACATTTTTTTTATAGATGTCAGTAACAGTAAGCATAAGCAGAGGAGTGGACCCCGGACGCCACTGTCTAAACCGTTGCTGTGGAAAACTTTGCCACGGTGTCTCAATCAAGGGGCTCTAAATTGAGGTTAAAATGTGCAAGTTTTCCACATCTCGCCGATTTACGATAAGGGGGGCTGGGAGCTGTGGAGAAACGTGGCCCTGTTGTCCTGTGTTTTTCTTTCCGTCTCTTTCCGTTCTTTTTCCCCCCACGATTATAAACATACTGTCTCGTTTAACGTGTACTTTTTGCTCATGTTATTCAACTGAACTCATTACCTTGAGGTGCGTATAAACAGGTTAGGGGCGATTTGTGTGACAGCTGTCATCCGCGTCAGTACTTGGATGGACAGGTTTACAACCGCAGCGATGTGGATGCTCGGTGGCAGCACAACGTAAGTGAACAAAGTCGAAAAACGCAGTTTTCATGCATTTTTTGAATCCGATCGCATTATCAGAATGCGCGTTTTAGTGCAAACGTAGAGACGTACGGATTAACTGTGCAAGTATAATGTAAGAAACCAAACCGTAACCATATATTTGGGAAGCGTTTAACAGATGAACTAGTATGATGGGATTGATATGTATATATCGCAACGGTTGAAGTGCGAAGGGTGGAATCACCAATACAGGCTCTAAATGGGATCGCTAACCTAACGCGCTTCGATTGATGCAGATATATTCCTCAGTGGAGTCGTAACGCAGGATGGTAACGTTAATGTTAGAGTATTTCCTTAATTTTTTTTCATTTTCATTTTATAAAGTCAGTAAATGATATCATCGGGAAGGTTACAAATCGGCCGTCCCAGTTTATATATGTAAAAAAAAAAACAAAACAAACAAAGAAAACAGAGGAACGGACGAATGTTAGCAGCGAACCGGTCTCTCCGAATGAAATTTGCGCAAGGCTCTACAAATTTTATTGCCGCAGAGATGTTCGCAACGGATAGTGAAAACTGAGATTTAGTATAAGTGGGAAGGAAACCATAACAGAGAAGAGAAGAAGACGAAAAACTATAGCGTAGAGCGTTCCAAATGCTAACGTAATTAAAATTATGATTGTAAAAGGATGTGAATAATTTATTACTACCTTATATAGTGATATAGGGGATACAAGTTTTGGCAGGGTTAGTAAACTGGCTTGTGAAAAACAGGGGAGAAAAAGGAGGGAGAGAAAGAGAGAGATAGAGCCCTTGCGCTTAATCACAACTCTCTTGATTGATGCTCATTTTAAAACATCATTTCTAGATATATAGGAGGTCCAGTTAAAGTGGACAGTAAGGAAAACACAAACCGAAGAAAAAACAAAAACATCTACGCAACGCATTTAACGTGAAAGCATATGATTTTGCTATTACAACATATGAACGAAACAAAAAACAAAACACATCGGTGCAAAACAAAACATGCAACACGACAGGACAAAACAAACATATACTTGATAGATTTCGCTATGATACATTGCAAAGTGTGTTGAGGTGTGGAAGTAGAAAAAAACGAAAACAAAAAACGATTGAAATAGAATGCTGGAACAAGAATTGGCAGAATGTCCAAAACCGATTTGGTGTAGCGCAAAACCGGAACCTTAAACGGAACAGTCACAAGCTAAAACAAAACAAAATCACATTTACATTGCGAGTGAAAGAGAGTCGAAGAATGAATTAAAACGATCGAATGAGCTGTAAAGCGCATCTAACATATAAGTTTGAACGTAATGAGAATTATTAAATTTGATAACCTCGAAGAGGGCATAGCAAGAGCGTAGCAAAAGCATACAAAACCAGTGGGCAAACGGTGAGGATTAAAAAATCAACAAAACGAAGCGAAAACGAAACACAACAAAAAAAAGAGTGGTGAATTGGACAAAAAAAAAGATGAAGGTCAGTGAGTCTAACTCGCAAAAGATTCAGATGATATTTATATTTTTAAAGAAAACCAAACAAAAAAGTGAATAGTACTGCATTTATTAGGAACAAAAGAAAAACTCGTTTAAAAACTACAAAGAAGAGAAAGGATATGCAAAAACAATGTGAATGGCAGGAAAAGGTGGGTTGAAAAACAAACAAAAAACACGAACGAGCGAGCAAATGTTTGCCAAAAAGCAAGAGGTGCAAAAATTCTTAAATCAATGTATATTAGGAATTCACAAACACAAACCAACAACAAACAAAACACTTACACAAACAAACAAACAAAAAACAAACAAACGAAAACAAGGAAATATGTTAAGGAATCAAGACACACCAATAAGCTCAACTAAAAAGCAACCGAAGGAAGGGAGAAAAGTGAAACAAAACTACCATCACAGCTGAACGAACACGAAAAAGATTAAACAACAACAAAAAAGCAACAACAATAACCTTGTGAGGGCAAAAAAAAATTGGGAATGCGCAGAAGGGAAGACAAAAAAACAAACTACAACAAGCAGGCGTGGAGTGTTATGTTACAGAAGGAAGTGGTGGAATATTGGCAGATGACATATTGTGCGTCAGCAGAAAAGAAACCGATCATCCAACGCGGTAATGTTTGTAACAGCCAGTGGCTACATAACACATTTCGTAACACACATGCATACACAAAACATTTCATCCTTCGGTGAAGTGAGGTTATATTGTTAATTTTTAGCTTCCTTTAATTGTTACAAGTATACGGTTTTGTTTGGCTGAACATCGTTCGGTGGTTAAGTTTATATGTTGTACTGTTTAAATGATTTGTTGTTGAAAAATGGGGGAATATCCGAGCGTCTCCAGGTGCGTTCATCGTGAACAGCTGTTCAGAGTAGTGTCCAACATTCGAGTGTTTGCTTGCAAACGTCAACTGTCAACTTCGCACGTATAAGTATACGCGCTGTTTGTGTTAGTAGGAATTTAGGAACAGAAAGGATTGGTTTGAGTGTAACAGACAACGAACTCTACGCGGAAATGCTCGGGATAAGATCCTGCACTACAAGCGACTGATTTGAAAATACTCTGTTGCTCACTGCTTAGTACACCGTTTACTAATCTGTTTTTACCGGGTTAAGCGTTTCCTGATTATACGCTGCCTTGCTCGAGGAATGATACACTTACTCACACGCTCTCACATCCATCAGCAACACAGGAATAATTACACTTGCATTCCAACGGAACATACTGATGCTATGCAGAATATTCATACTACAGCTATTACTTAGCTAATTGACTGGAAGCGATGGGGATAATCTAGGTCAGGTGTTGATAATTCTCGCTCATTCCAACATCTTCACACACACATACACAAACACTTTACAGCCATTGGGAGTATGACAGATGGGTGCTCGGCTCACCGGGGAACGTACGTCATGATCGGGTTCTAATCGCGGACATAGTCCACAACAGTCGTATATATGTCGTACGGTAGGCAAGCGAGAGCAGTGATACGGTAGACAGAAAGCGGAACGGGGAATTGCGTTGACGTATGAACAAACCACTAAGAAAAACTGAATAACATTGTAATGATAAAGAGAAAGAAAAATTAAATATTAATAAATGTATTTTAAATGTTAACTTACCGCAGTGTTTCTGCTTTCATTCCGATGGATTTGGATTTATAGCCGCCTAAAGGTATGCAATTCACCAAACAACGTTGAGTTATTAAGCATATTTCCTTTGCTCTATCGCTGGCAGATGTTGTCAGCAACTTTATTTTTTAAAGTTAAACCAAATAGAAAGAAAACGCTCATAAATAAGATGGTTGTTTTGATTTCTTTTTTAATGTTATAATCTGTACTGTTGTGTGAGTTTTTGGAAAAATAATATGACTGCATCTTTGATTATCTTTGATTACTTTTTGTTTTTCTTTACAAATTCGTGAAGCCTTAATTTTGCCTAAACCTTTTTCTTCTTTCTCTCTCTCTCTCTCTCTCTATCTCTCTCTCTCTCTCTCTGTCGTATAGTGGATTTCAGTTACATCTTTCCCTTACTACCCGTGATTTGCCGTCGTCGGCGCTGCATTTCGAATAGTTGATTTTTGAGCTGTCAATCGACACATAGATGCAGTGGGAAGGGAAATGGGTTTTACGGCAAAAAACAAGTCGGGATGCTTCTCTGTCAGCGGTTTTATCATTCCTCGCACAGTGTAACAACTTGCTTTCCCTCTATCATACGCTCGCTCTTTCTCTCTTTCTTTTGTTTAAAGGTATTTTGTTGTCTGATTGGGAGATTGCTGGACCGTACGGGAGATGTGTTTCTACAGAGCGTGATCTACTATGGCTGCTAGTAAATGCTTGCTGCGCTCTTAGTTGACTGTGGGTCACTCGAGCACGTAGAATATCCAGTAGCCGGCGTTAAAGGCAGCGAAGCTCACGGGAAAGATCACCCGCGAGTATTTATCGATCACGTTCACATCCTTAATCTTCGGTATGGACGCTTTGATGACCGAGGCGCCACGCTTGATCGCATGCAACATCTTCGGCCTTCCCTGACCTGCGACAGAAACGAAATAGATCACCCTAGTAGAACATTATGGTGTTTGACAGGATGGATTGGAAGTTACCTCTCGAGCTCCGATACCGAAGACCGCTGCGGGTACTGGACCCATACGATCTGGCGATGCGGAAGCTTGGTGGAAACTTGGTCGAATCAACACTGTCGGTCGTGGTGATCGTGTTGGAGTAGTGCCGATTGCGTAGCGATGCGATGGGGCTCATGCGGATATCCTGCAGCTCGATGATATCGTCCGCAGAGCAGGTTGAGGTCTTCTCCGTCTTGCCTGTGTTCCAAGCGAACCACGATTACTATCCTCCCCAGAACATACCATCTTTACCGAAACTTACCAAACACCTTCCGCTCGGCTTCCTTATTCTTTTTGCTTTTCTTCTTGGCGCGAGCACCCCAATACGTGTAGTTGACGGCGGCGTACTCTAGCAGTGCGGCAAACACGAACACGAAGCACATCACCAGATAGATGTCGATCGCCTTAACGTAGGAGATGCGTGGCAGCGAACTACGGACGCCCGTGCTGATGGTTGTCATCGTCAGCACGGTCGTGATGCCGAGCGCAACGCGGGCCGACGTCGCCTCGTGATTGATCCAGAAGGATACCCACGACAGCATCACGATCAGTATGCTAGGCAGATACGTCTGGAACACGAAGTAGCCGATGTTGCGCTGCAACTTGAACGACAGTGACAACCGTTGGTAGATACCGGTTGCCAGTTTTTCCTGCCCGGATGCAATAGTCATACATAGAGAAAAAAACGTTAATTTGTAATGTCCATTGCATAACTGCAGGCGCATTTAACTATATTCGCTCCTAAATGTATGTTAATATATATTTTTAGTAGTATTTTCATAGCTAAAACTAGATACTCGCATTTTTTAATGGTTCAAGTGCCTACCTTTCGATCGTTTGTCTCGTAACCAATAATAGTGAACTGTGGGAGCTCTGCTTCCTCCACGCCCCGGATAGGTGTGGACCGCCAGTACATTACCACATCGGAAACGGTATAGCCGTCTGTGGGAGGGAAAGAAAAGCTATATACTACAACAGTTCCCAATTGGTTAACCTCACACCTTACAGCTCTCAATCTCCACCGTGCAGTTCTGCGAATCTAGCGGGTAGTAGTGCAGATCCATCATGCAGGCGAGCGTAGTGGTGAAGCGCATCCCGTACGTCACCGCACCGTCACCGGCTAACCGGACGAGCTTGTTGCGCTCGGTCACATCGTGAAGGAAGCTGTTCTTATCGTTCGCGAAGAACGTATCCGGTACCCAGATCTTTTCGGCAAAGTCACCCGACAGCGTAATCACATCGTTCGCACCGTCGTCCTCTATCATGATTTCTCCCGTTTGATCCTTCTGATTGTCTCCCCAGAGGGCGAATGCGTTAAACGCGAGCCGCTCATCCTTCCAGTATTGGTTTAGGTACATAGTGATAGTGTAATCCTGTCGGTACGGATACAAACGGCAATGGTGGCTATATGCATACGGCCGAATAGTTGAAGATCCTTTACTTACCATGTTCACTTCCGAGATTGCATCGAAGCTCGCTATCGTAAGGTCCATGCCCACGTGTAATGGTTCCCCTGTTGGTTTTAAAAAGTTTGTTTACTGCCCGCACTAAAAAAGGTATCTGTCGCTAACCCTACTCACCTCCAAAGTTTGGTCTTAGTCGAATGTCATAGCCCTCCAGTATACGTGATATTGTCTGTGTTACATTCTCCAGACGGCCGGCTGCCATCGACTTTTGGTGTACGCTGCAAAGAGACAGTAACGTCTTTCATCCAGCGTAATTTAAATATTTTCACCAATTACATACATTCAGGCGATTACACGACTTACGATGATAATAATCGACAAAACGCTAGGGAAGGTATGCAATCTGGATGGCAAATGTTTACCCCACCCATCACACTTACCTTCGCAGTGCATTATTGTTTTGTACTGAGTTTAAAAAGCAGAAAATCAGAATTTGCCACATGTTTGATAGTTGATTGACGGTGCCTAGCGCTTCCCGTACGCTGCTAACCCGGGCTTAAATGTTGCGGTTGCGCTACCGATGGACTGCCAAATTTCCGGCTATTAACCGTTCCGTGCGTGCGAACGAATCGTTGTACCGCTGTGGTCGTTAAAACGCTTACCACTAAATGAATACCCACTCACACACATACACGCGCACACACACCTGTTATTGAGGGAAACAAAATGTGGGAACGAGTAGAGAGAGAGAATGAGAGAAAGGATAGAATCTGATTGAGATAATAATAAAACTAATTTGCTGCTCGAATTGCCTACTTTCAGGCGTAGGTAAGAAGTAATAGAAAGTAATAGTGTAACCTTCTCTATTGGCACGTGTTTGCTGGCACAAGGGGGGATCGTGCTAGAGCTCTACAAGCAGCTGCATCTTCGTCATCTGGTCCTCTAACCAGTGCGCGCAAACTGGCCGGCCAACGGTACGTTGATGTGGTGGACTGTGAAACAAGACACGGACATATGATGCCGGTGCGATTAGCTCCTGAAGGTATGATTGATGTGGGACGGGATGTTGAGCGCATGAATGAAACTTACACGTTAAAGCATTGCTTGCTAGCGGCAGGTCTAGGGGAAGCGTAATCGGTAATTGGTGTGAGTCGTCCGACGGAATAGCTTCAGTTGTTCAGATGCTGCAAAGCAGGAACGATATAGAACTAGATAAGCTGTAATTAGGTTGTATTTTATCGCTTAAACTGATTAGTACGCCTGAAGGTATGCAATGTGCCTGCAAATAGTTCCCAAGACGACAAAGAGACATTGAAAACGAAACTCCCCATCAACAGGTTTTTTAATCTTCTTCCAATCTATCAAACAGTTAACATTGCGAATCCCGTTTGATGATAGGCTGAAAATGATTGAGGTGGCTTCGAGCACGTTACTTTGCTTCCAGCACAATTACCATGACCTCTAAAGGAACCTTCGCACCGCAAAAGCTGGTCGAGATTTATTTCCTCCGTCAATTCTCACCCCACCCCCAAAAGGACATTTTTGTTGCATGAAGCGAGATTGATTCAGGCATAAAGAACCATCGCGGACGTGACTTTCACACAAAGGAACCGACCACACACACGGATACAAGCGCGCTCCACATACTCGTCGCACGGCAAACCTTCAAAGTGAGGGCGCGCTGTATCGTGCCTGCGTTGGTATTATTTTATTTATCCAAAAATCCAAACGAGCACTTGATTTGTGCATCATTGCTTGCCAATTCACTAATATGGGTGGGGAACGGCAGCATTACGGCAAACCGTGGAGGAGAAAAAACAAGAAAACACCGTAAATTGGATTATGAACGCGCACGTGTGTGTGTGTGTGTACGCTGTAATGAATTGGTTGTTAAGGTTGATTGATGCATTACATAATTGAATCACAGTAAAGGATTATGTAAACATGCTCGCCCAATTAACGCTGACGGGCGCTAAGCCTGAGACGATGAGGTGGGTGTATCGATGGGTCGTCTCCACCTGGTTGTCTTGATTTGTTGTGCAAGGAGGCGTGAATGTGTGAAGATTATCGAGGGAATTTCCAGCACCTTAAATTCACATTCATAAAACACACACAAACACACACGCACGCGAACGGGTACAGACACACAAACGTGCGCGCGCGTCAACATAAACACCCATCACCTATGGGACAAAGGCATCCTCCTAGTGTTACTGCTGGAATACACGAAGCTCCACGTCTATTACTGTGAACCGATACACAACACTAACTAACAAGAGCTGTACAGCTGGGTGGTTTGGCCCTAATCCCGCCTATTGTCAAACGCTCCAACTGTCAGACTGGACAACGAAGACACCCAACCCGTTGGGAGAAATTCTGGGTATCCGGTTACTGATAAAGAAACAATCGGTATAAACACCTGGCAGGAACAGAACCACTGCTCGAGTCGTGGTTGAGTGGGTCGTCGCCTTAGCTAGAGGATACCTGGCAGGAAGGTTACCACTAATGAACACTGGGGCACAACAGAGCAGAGCACATTTTCCCGTGCGCGATCAGCATCCGCCGTGCGACTGCAACATCACTCGTGTGATAACGCGAAACAGTATCTGAGTTCTAGTTTTGTGGTACCTACCACACCACTGATGGATGGGAGGAAGTTGAGATTACAGCTACCCTAAAAACGAACCGAACAACACCAACAACAACGGTAACGGTCCAACCAGAGCAGGCAAGCACTCAGCTCAGCAGTTTCCGAACGAACGCGTCCCGAGATGTCTGAGCGGGAGAACATTCAAAAGGTTTCCATTTCCTTCGATGCTCCCGGTGGACCAGCTGGAAGGAGGTCGTGTATCCGTTCTATCCTCCTTAAACCTCCTTTCCCCTCTCTCATTCTCTCTCTTTTCCCTTTTCCCCCTTTCAACTTCTGTTGGGGTTTTACTTGCCTTCGGTGGTCAGAGTGCGAGATGCCCGCGCTAGAGAGATCTCAGATCCGCGAGAAGAACATTGGCCGGAGAGCACAATGCCGAGAAGATGACTTTTAGGCTGACAGGATACGGGATCAGGGAACCTTACGTTGTGGAGAACATCGCGTAACACCGGTATGCTGCCAGTGGCCGTTGCCGATACGAAACGCAGCATATGTCTCGTGCCGTTCTCGCATGCGCCACAATTTATGCGAGAGGCAACCCATCCCGATTAGACGTACTGACAGGCGGAAGCTGTGCTTGATGCTTCGGGCAGCAGGATTTTGTACCTTTTTTCTTTCTCTTCTTGTTTCCACGCGCATTAGGCGGGGGATGTGCTTTGCCCGCCTGCTTCGGTGGACAATCATTTGCTTAAGGTGTGCAAGTTTCCTGCTGCTATGCTGTCCTATGTGTGGTTATACACAAACAAACAAACAAACAAACAAAAACACACACAATCTCATAAAAATTCCGGTCGGAACGTCCGCATCGAAAAGCGATAACTTTTTGCTGCCTCCTAATGTCGGTCCAATCGCTTGAACCCCCTTAAAAAGCGAATAAATACCCTCCGATTGCCTACATTTAGGCGCACGTTGTCAACAAATTCTTTTAATCAACCCCACAACGCAGCCAACACAGCTTGTGTTTGAACGGTTTAAACGGTTGTGTACTTTCCACACCCCCCCTCCCTCCCTTTACCTTGCACATCCTCCCCACCACGGCCCCATAGTCCATCTCCATCGGTTGATGGGGGCTCTAAAAACGAGCGCCACACAGTATTTGCTGAGCCTCGTCACGACTGTCGGGACGTTTTATTGCTTTTCCTTTGTTTTGTAATATTTTTTTCCTCCCCCCCCTCCCCCCCCCTCCCCGCCCTCCCCCCATTTTGTGTGTCCTTTCTAGGGTGAGAGATGCGTGTGAAAAAGAGGGAGCTATGCTTCGTCATTGCTTATTGTTTCGGGATCGTCTCTCGTTATTTTAAAATTAATTATTCATCGGTTTTCTACTTTCTTCGGTGTTTTACAGCGCTTGTTTTTTATTTTTTATAGCCCAGATGGTCCTGCCCTGCCGGTTCCATTCGTCATTGGCGTGAAATATTGTTCGCATTGACAGGCAACGCAGCTGATGTTGCGGATGTCAGTGGCCTTAGTGGAGCTTTCCATGAGACTGGGGAAGGAATGTTCGATGGAACACATCAATATTGTTTCCAGCTCGAATCGAGCGGCAGATAAAATTATGCTACCGACCATTTTACCATTTAACTGACCCGATTCCATTTCCCCCTGTTTGTCGTGCGCTCCTTCCGTACGCTTGTGCCGCTATGCCTTATATCTCCGACGCTTCCAACGCTTCTCTTTGATCTATGCCGCGAACACACACACACCGTGCGGTTTACAAGGTACGGACAACAAAACGTCTTTCACCTCCAACAAAGGTGCACCATTCCTGGTGGTTCTGGCACAGGATAAGACAGCTACACGCCCAGCATGCCTGCGTGCCGTGGCATTTCTGCAAGAGCAAAAGAATCTTTCAGCCCGGCAAAGAATGCAACCTATGCCGCTGCTTTACGGTTGCAATTATCCAAACTCGCTGAAGCACCGGGTGGACAGCGGGGCCAGGATGCCGGAATCTTGTGCGACTTCGTCGTGCATACATTTAGGCGTTAAGCGGTTGAACTGGGCCACACAAACCGCAGCCGGTTGTAACCGCCCGCACTACAACGAGCCGAGCACTGCGGGATATTGTAACTGGGTGCGAGATGGTAACGGATACGAACTAGTTTCCGACAATGCGACCACCAAGCACAATGGTCAATCGCAAACACGATTACATTGTTCGCGGTTTGCAGCGAGAAACATTAGGATATAGGTTGCCGTTTGAATACATCCCACTTTAATCGCCTAATGGATTGGAACACTCGTAAGATGGTGGGAAATATCTTTCTACCTTCTTTTTTAAAGAAATATGTCATTGCGTTCCTAGATTATTGTTTGCATAAATAGAACATGTCTTGTGATTCTAGTATCTGATTTGAGCCATTTTCCCGAAATTTGCTTCTTAACACCCTACTAACGAAGGGAAAAATACTAATTGCATCAAAGGTATAATTACCACACACGAAAAAAAACAATACAATTGCAATATTCGATCTTGCGAAACCGTTAAATCAAATTGAGTCTTGGGTATTAGATCCTGAATGTATGCAAAATATTGTTCAAATCCTGATTGATCCAACAAAGGATTCAGGTTCTTTCAAGTTTGGAAAAGAAAACTAGAAATATGGTCTCTTAACACCCAGCAAACAATCAAATAAAAAAAAGAAACCAAAAATTGCATATCTTTAGGCGTTTTTGACACATGATCACAATTCAGGTTCAATATCGGATAAAATAAATCCAATTATATCATTATCATATAATTGGCTCGCAATCGGTATTTAACAGAAAATTAAGTTGCGCCTAAAAGTATGCAAGCTAATGAACAAAAAGTGCGTTTTAGTGTTTTAAAGTTGCCAAAATTATTATATCAAGCGCTACGTATAGCTAAAAAGTAAAATAAAATATACTGATTTCATCAAAACGTACTCCCACTGCTGTAACGTACATGTACGAACGGGGATAATTTATACGATTTAATCGACAAAATGCATGAACTAATGACCTGTTTTGTATGTACCGCGTGTATTCCCCGATGCATTGTCCGCAGTACAATCGCGTGGCCCGTACAAGAATGCCTTCAAGTCAAGCGTGTACCGTCCGAATCAATTCCTCCGCTATCCTGTTTCACGCTCTAGTACGATCGCTAATGAACATACCCGGGTGGACCTACCTGCTGCCCTTCTACCAACCTCCTCCCCCTTACGCACCGTTTGCGATGAAATTTGCATCCATTTGATTGCAACGATGCATAATGCGCTTGGTTCCAATGTTTTGTGTTTTTCCCTTTTTTTTGTTATTCACTAAACCGTACAGGTTGTAAACGGTTTGCGAAACGAGATGAGTGAGTCAGTGGGATTGGAGTGGATTGTGGGGAGCGGGGGAACGAGGGAGGGGGGGGGGCAATTTTTCGCTGACAAAATTTTTGAATTCCAATTCCAATCTCGTGCATACCCTGTTTTGACGTTACTTTCTTTTTTTTGCCATTCAGACACACACACGAGAGGAGATGGAAATTTCGAAATCATTTCCTCATATTTTGTGCTTTTGTTACGATTTAGGACTTCTTTTGGGGACGGGGGATGAAATGATTTAATGTACTATTGTGTTTGCACGTGTGTGTGTGTGCGTGTGTAGGTAAATGTATTGAAGAAAGCAGAAACAGTCTTATGGTCGTTGTACTCGTTCAAACAGTTCGTAAACGTTATTATGTTTCGTTCCACCATTATGCATCGCCAAGCGGCATGACATATTTGTGTGTAAGTCTCTTCCTGTTTTTTTTCCTTCTGTTGCCTGCAGCAAACGTCTAGAGGCAAAACTAGAAGCAAGCAAGAAGCAACGTAACTTCCCACCCTCCCACTAGAAGACTAACCCTGTTGAAAGGGTTGCACGAGGAGGCAGGATGGGTGGGAAAGCTGTTGTAACTGCTGCGAAATTGCAAGCGAAAACGGTAGCATAAAACATAAAGCAACGGCAAACGCTCTTATCCACTGCGAGCAAGTGGTTTTTTTTTTGCGAGGAGAGGCTTGAAGAAGAAACATAAGAATAGGAAGGAACAAAAAAAAATGGCGCGTGTGTGAAAGAGCCAGCGTGCTGGCATCGGTTTCGTGGCGGCCATTGAAGCAAACTCTGCTGACAAGGGAAATAGATCACAAACCAACCCATCAGACCCGGCAGGAAGAAATGCCTTCCCCAGCATGACGAACCCACATACACACGAACGCCGATGTGCGAGAGAGCAGGATGACCGCAGGAGACCGAGCGAGCGAGACGGAAGCGGGTCCCCAAAACGGTACGCCAACGATGACAAGCGGTACCACAGTTTGAAATTGGTCCGCCGTGGACGCACGTGTTCTGCCCGCTGTGGTCCCGGTCGTAAACGGTTGGATTTACATGAATCTGCATACGGCGCACGGTGTCCTGGGACGCACTGTTGCTGATCGACGAGCACTGGGTGCGGGTGTGCCATTGTTCCGGGAAGCTACCGTTTAGCTAGTTGACGCTACCACAGCACCGGAAGATCGTTCCTGATACCGAACGCAGCGTTTCGAAACTCCAAGGTTAGTGAGATCGCTATTCGTTACAGCGATCGAAACCCATCTCCCATCAATCAACTTCAACAGCGTGACATTGTCAAAATGGCAACTGCGACGGTAGCAAGCTTGAGTCGTACAGTTTAAATTGTAAAAGTGTTATTTTTCTGCTGCATCCAGGGACCGAGAGTGTCTAGGTTTTTGCGCGTACCGACTTCAACATGGCGTACACCTTCCGTCCACTGCACACTGTCATCCCGCTGCTACTGTTCGCGTAAGTATCGCATTTCGATAATCATTTCGATTATTAATTCATGATGTATCTTTGCTGTTGCTTTGCGAAGCAGTAAACAATCCATTTCCAAACTGTCAAAGTACGGGGAGATAATTGTCAAAACGCTAAGTACTCGGTGTAATTGCATACCTTGTAGGCGCATTACGAACCGCCTTCATGAAGCATTTATATTTTAATTGTCCCTATTGACATTGCCACAAAACCTCTGGATGAAAAAACGGGGAAGGGAATGGTAAAATTTGGCCCGCAATTGCAGTACAGTGTAGCACGCTCGCCAAAACCATCATGTAATTGATGTACTCCCATCCGTCAGTGTGGTCGGTCGTCCAACTTGACAGGAGTGCCGTAAGGACATTCGCCACACTGCCCAATAGCGTAGGCTTTATATCGATTTTAAGCTATTTTCTTCCTCTACTCTTTATGCATCTTAACACCCACCCACACACACACACACAACTCCTGTCCTTTCGCCGTTTAATTCCCTCCAGCATCTCGTTTATTCTTTTTTCCATTTTTCCCATTCCCGTGGAACTTGCGTTTTGCCTTGTGCCCTTTCTGCCCATTATTTAGCCTTGCATCCGTCCATTAGCATACCACCACAACAGTGTGTGGGGAGGAGGGGGGGGAAGGGAAGGGTGAGTGGGGTTTGTCCACTTTAATGCCGCCCTTTTTTTTGCCTCCTCCCGTTTGGCAAACGCGTGATGAAGTGTGAGTGAGACGCTCAAGCATTCTCGGCTTTAACGGTTTAACTGGTCTAATTACATTTAAGTGGTACGGTCGAGTGGTGCAGTTGAGACGGCAATTAGTAGTTTGCACCCAAAAGCGAAACGCGCGCCCGGCTGCACACCGTTCCTTTGCCAACCCCGTCCACTGCTCGACCTCTCACCACTTGCCCTGAGGCTAACCCCGGGGATAGGAAGTGTAAGAAAGGGACCACATTATCCGGAAGTCAGGGTACTCGGCTACAGTGTAGCGAATCATCTTGGGCGGAACGGGAAGTGTGAGGATAGGATGGAGCGTGTCCTTCAAGTAAGTGGGGTTGCGTAAGAAATTTAAGCCTGTCTACGTTCGAGCGGTACATGAGCATTCAGAGATCGGAAGTTCTCAGGATGTTCCAGTTTGTGAGCACACCAACCCCACCATTGAAGGTAGTGATAGGGATCCGAAATGAGGTCGCATTGAACCATGGATCATTACCAACGGATATGGCAAAGCTATCGCTATAGATCTCCGCAAAGTCTTCGTTGTTCCACGGGAATCGATTATACCTATAATAGACTAATTCTAAATAATGCTCTTTTGGCAGCTCTCAATAGTTTTCTCTCTTGTTTCATATTTGTATTAATATAATTCTAATATACTTAACAGATTGACTGGTTTATCGTTGGACGCGTTCGCTAGCGTGTTGAATCCTCTTGGAACGTTTGAAAGGAAGCTACTGGGAAGCTCCAGCAACTCCACCATCAACGGTCAGGGAAGTCTCTATGGCAAGAAGTACAAGTTCTTCTACATCGTTCCAAGGTATCCAAATTTTACTACACAAATCTATAACCTCCAACTCCTGCTAACTCTCCAATTTCTTCATTGTTACAGTATTGAGATATTAAAGTACACACCAGCCGCAGGCCACAACAAATCTCGTCTAACAGCAGCTGGTTCAGCTCCGATCACTCATCACAACACCTCTCAAGCCGATGTACTTCTGCTAGCTCCTTCCTTTGTAGCTCTGGGTTCTGCTGGAACTTCGCCAAGAAGACTTACCGATTCCGACCAGCGTAGACTGTCCGTGGAGCTGCACAAGTTACGACATTTTGCCACGATTGCAGGTGTACAACCAAACGCTGCTAGTGAGCTGCGTCCGAAGACACGCGTTGATGATATGGGGACGTTCGTTACACAGCACCACGAACAAGAAGAACCACGCACGCCCTATATCTACCGTCCAATACCTTCGGACACCTACCATAGCTACAAGTCCAATCGGTACTACATCTACACCGACCCTGTAAGGTTGAGGGGGGACACCGGTGAACGTCACGCACATCGACTCGATCCAGACCCGGAGATGGACGGTGATAGTGGCAAAAGTCAACAGTCGAATGAAGAACCAGCGGACGATGTTGCACGTCCGATTGGTTCGCTTGTCTACCATCGACAGGAACGATCGTTCAACGGAACCAATGAAGTTCCCGAACGGGAGAGAAGTGATCGCTACAAGCGCCGTAGCGCGGTCGATGATATGTTGAGCAAAAACATTACTATCATACTAGAGAATCTGTTAAAGCGATACGAAAACTCACAAATGCCAACGCACGGACAAGGTAAGTTCATGGGGGGGTTTGTTGGAATCGATTGCTGACTGATGTAGATTCATTCTTCACAGGTGTTCCAACTTTGGTGGAGACAAACATACTCATACGAAGCATGGGTCCTGTTTCAGAGCTCGATATGGTAAGAATTGCAGTATATAGACGGATAACTCCCGTCCGAAGTTCTCCACTGAGATTTGTGTATGTGATTTTAACGCCCTAATGTATGCAACCTCAAGACCCAAGATCCAATGATGAGTGATGAGCTGTTAATTGTCTGTTTGACTTTCTTATCCGGCTGCAGGACTATTCGATGGACTGTTACTTCAGACAGTACTGGCGTGACAAACGGCTCAGCTTTCGCGGTCCAATCAAAAGCCTCTCGCTCAGTATTAAAATGTTGGAACGAATCTGGCGGCCGGACACATACTTCTACAACGGCAAGCACTCGCACGTACACACGATCACTGTGCCCAACAAGCTGCTGCGGCTCAGCCAGGATGGTGAGATACTCTACTCGATGCGGCTTACCATTAAAGCTTCCTGCCTGATGGAGTTACGCAGCTTCCCAATGGATCGTCAGTCGTGCCCGCTGGTGCTGGGAAGTTATGCGTACTCCCGGCAGCAGCTAGTGTACCAGTGGAAGGATGAAGACTCGGTCAACTTCGTACCGGGCATGACGCTCAGCCAGTTCGATCTGATGAGCTTCGGGCAGAAGAACTACACGTTCATTAGACGTGAAGGGGAATTTTCCGTCCTGCACGTGTCGTTCAATTTGCAGCGGCACACGGGCTACTTCCTTATACAGGTGTACGTACCGTGCATCCTGATCGTGGTGTTGTCCTGGGTGTCGTTCTGGATCCATCGCGAAGCGACGAGCGATCGGGTCGGGCTAGGAATAACTACAGTGCTGACGCTCTCCACCATCAGTCTTGACTCTCGGACCGATCTGCCGAAGGTGCGGTACGCTACCGCTCTCGATTGGTTTCTGCTTATGAGCTTCTTCTATTGCATTGCGACACTGCTCGAATTTGCCGGTGTACATTACTTCACCAAGGTATTGAACATTACGGCCCCCGTTTCGTGTGTCTAGAGTTTTATATTTGTTTTCAAACTCCGAATCTAGGTCGGAAGTGGTGAGATACCGCTGGATGAGGAAGAATGGGAAGACATGGAGGGTGTGGAAGAGATCCGGGATTTACCGTCACTGCAGCAACATCTCAGTGCGGCCGCTGCAATCGATTCACCCCGACTGATTGCTGCCCGCCGCCGAAGCTCCCTGATCTGCCCCATCTACAACGATCCGACGCATATGTTCAAACCGACCTCCTCACATCTCTCGACGATGGAACGCACCACCCAAACTGAACCACCCAAGGAGCCGACATGGAAACAGGTATGGCTATGTTTCTTGGGTGATGATCAGTTTCGACGCCGTCGTCAGAGGGAAGCATCCGCCCGAGGTAGGTCGGGGTCGAGTAGCTGCCTTGCGAGATTGTTAACCAAATAGCGACACTCTTTCTCCCCTGCAGGTGGTGGTAACCGGCACGTTAACAGTGTATCGCTCATCGATCAAGCAGCTCGAATTCTGTTCCCCATGTCTTTTACCTTCTTCAACATTCTCTACTGGCTAGTGTACTACACCTATCAAGCGGACTTTACCTGGACTCCGCTGAAGGAAGTTTAAAGCTGTAATGAGCTCTTCTTACCAACGAAATTTCAAATCGGGTGTGCCACCAACGGTAAGAGAAAAAGGTTAAGTACGCGGGTAAGTCCAGCATTCTTCGCATGACGCATACTTTGGAGTTGAAACAAAAAATCGGAACGCACAGCAAAAGTACATGGTAGGGATGTGAGGTTGTTTTAGGGCACAATGTTAAAGAAATTCCATTTGCAACACAGCAGTTATGCAAGCGTTTTGTGTGATGTTTTTTAATGTACTTGCTTCCATTTTTCCTTGCAAACAAAACAATTGAGAGAGAAAGTGTTAAAGCTGGTGATTAAGAAAAAAAAACAATGGTCAATCTTCAAATGTAGTCGTTAACGATACGTAACTGCCATCCCGTTAAACCCTTTGATGTCCATTCGACGAGATTGTGTGATGGATTAACGCCTAAAAGTATGCGATAGCGTTCAAAGTGCTCCCCCATTACGCTTGTATTCAATACTAAATGTGTTGCATACTTTTAGGCGTTTTGAGGTCTAAAACAAAAATCGCTAAGCTAATGCTAATACACTTATACGGATGAAGTAGCAGTTAATTGACCGGTAGTAATGTAACGCAATCAGCTTATAATGACAAATCCGTCTCATATAATGTCCACAAACAAAAAAAGAAAACACAAGGTTTCACACACACACATACACACCGAAACAGAACAAGGTAAATTAGTGTAAAACTCCACAAATATCACACGATGCCGTCAAGATGTGTACCCAGCTGATCGTAGACAAGTGACAGGTAGCGTTGAAGCACATGTTAAACGGAGGTGTTGCAAACAAAAGGCTAATAAAATGGCGCGCGTTTAAGTAGATCTACTGCATGCTGAATTTTGCGTTTATTTTTGTTTTCTTTTAGTGTACGTTGAATCAAAACTGCTCGATTCTGTGCCACGCTTAGCATGGACGGCAACCTGAAGCGGTTAGCATTTGCAGGAATGAGTGTACTGTGTCGTCAGTACGTCGGATTAGGTAACTAAGTATGCTGGTATACCTTTTGCACTTGTCCAAACAAAAGGCTAAAACACCGTGCAGCAACAAGTAGTTGCTGGTCGATATTTCTCCCTTCCCGTGCGGTAAATCTCGCGTTTTCCCATTTTTGTTTCGGAATGAATGAAGGCAATGGAGCAGCACAAGGGTGGGAAAACCCCGTTGTTTGAGTAGCGTTTTTTTGTTTTGTTTTTGGAACCATTGAACGACAAGTTTGTTAGCTTTTTTGTTTTGTTCTATTATCGCTACTCTGTCTCCTTCCTTTCGCTCACGGCTCACGGGGCCTTTTCACTCTCTCGGGACCGTGCGGTGGATGTGTTCTGCAAGCTCTCATTCTAACGTTCCGTTACGCCGGTTGGGTTGTTTAGCATCTTCAGCAAACCGGAGCAGCTGCCGAACTAGAATCCAGCAGTGTCCCGGCACGGGTGACGGTGTTTGCGCGCGAAAGTTCACGTGCCGTTCTGCTAGCAGTTGCGGTGGCCGCGGGTAGTATGTGTTCGCTTTAATCCATCGCTTAATCGCACAGTTGCCACCGGTGGCGGTGCAATGGCGTGTGCATCACGGGATCACCCGATGGGTTCCAGCTGCCAGTCGCATCTTTCCGCCGGTAAAGTGTACCAACCAATATCACCTGAATCGCACCCACTCATTACTCCGAATTAGCCACCCAAAAACTAAACGTTCCTATCCGCTTCGAGTGCTATCCGCATGACACCGTTCTACCGCAGTATACAGTGTTTCGCCAATCGATTGCTACAACCTTGACTCAGTTCTCAGGTGGTGAAATGTTTCATGCCGCAACTTAGCGGTCGATGAGTTTTAAAACACATACACCGAAAAACCAAAATCTCGCCTGTGGAAAGGGGGGGGGGGCGGAGAGGGGGGAGGGGAAGACAAATAAAAAGGATGCGACACCGGAAAGCGTAAACCCAGCACGTGTGTGCAAGGTGCATAGAATCGTGTTTGTTTGTTTTTTTTCCTAAACGCTTTCACAAGTTTCACGTGCGGGTGCATAAACGCGCCGTTAAATATTACCGCTTCATACTATTGCTTATAAAATCCCGCCTGAAAGTATGCAATAAAACACGCTTTTGTCTCGCTGCTAGCAGTTCACTCCGAACCGAGCGGGCTATGAAGCACATTAAATGCGATGATTGCATACATTCAGGCGTTTCCGATTCATAACGTAAACAGGCGAAATTATATTGCGTGGAAGCGCGGATAAGCACGGTACAGTGGTGGATTTTCCGGAAACGGATTAAAGTTGCAAAGCTTTGCCTCATCTGGCGAGATTGTCCGCCCGTGCGATGCCGTGCGATATTGGGACACTATTGACATGTGTGTATCCTGCCCTATCGTGCCCATCTTCCATAATTAATGTGTCCTTTTAATGACACGAACCTTCCCCGCGGTAAGAAGAACTTTTTTTTAATAATCACGACTATCTCTTGTTGTGAAATTTTGCACTTACGACGATGGTTTTTGAGTGTGTGTTTTGAAATATTTTAATTTGGTCTCTCCGTCCAAAGATTGTAAACAAACTTTATATACAACCAATTTAAAACGGCTACTGTGAATAGTGTCTGACAGCTGGATGTTACTGCGGCAGTTGATGTTTGACAGGTTGTATACTTAGCACGCCATGTTTGTTTACGTTCGCTTTTGAAGCTATTTTGCGTTCAATCGTAAATCTCGCACTAACTCATAGTGTTGTAACGCTAGAGAATGCACAAGCGCACATTGGAATATTTAAATTCTTGATTTTATTGTAAATCGATACGCTCGCTTGATTTGCCAACCAGTCGTAAAACAAACCAATCCCGAATGTAACGATTACAGCTCCGTTTCTGCACCTGTCAAACCTAATGAACGTTCCAAACAACGTCATCTTCGGGTGTAGTAATAATTCCACCTCCTCCGCAAAACCCCCGGCCACCAAAGAAATTCGCAACCAAATCTAAACAATGTTTCCAAATCGAGAGTCACGCAAAGGTACCCGTGCCATGTTCGGGCAGCGCTAGAACTTATCTTTCGTGCCTCCATTTGACGATTATATCGGTTTGGCCGAAAAAAGGGGCAAAGAGCTTGTGATTTGGGGCATTTTTTTTCTTTCTATTCGCTTGATTATTGGTACCGCTGTGGTGTGAGGAGTTGTGGAGGCTCTGGTTTTTTGGGTGAAATTGATTTTAAGTTATCGCCAGCCATCGTTGGGAACGGAACGGTTTTTGTTGAGATTTTTGAGTTAAAAAAATAAACCGGCCGGTTGATGCTAACTTCAATTAAAAGAGCACCCACACATTTTGTGATGGTGGGAATCTTTGTCGTGTGATATCTGTTTAAAAAAAAGTCGCCATAGTGACAGCGTATGCGCAAACGCCTGCGCAACAGCGACGCGAAGACGCAGCCGTCGATCGGTTAGTTTGTATAGACACTTTCGCTGGCGCTTACTGTCACTGCTACGCACAGTTGTTCCGAAGCCGTCCGTGCCGCAAGCAACATTGTGAAGGTGTGTGTATTTGTCCGAAAAAAACAAAACCCCCGCCCCAGGAGTATCTCGTATATAGTGCAGAGTTCAGTGATCGGCGACATGCGCCACGGGTCAGCGTTCGCACCGAATTGCGGCCATCAATGATTGACAATCGAACCGGCACGGGTCCACTGTGCAAATGTGACGAAACAGTAAGTATATGCATCCGCGCGGTCCCTGCGGGACCCTGCGAAAGATAAGATAAGCGCGTGCTTAAGCGGATATTCCCCCTTGTGTGCGTTGCCGAGATGAACCAGATAAACCGGATTGCATTTATTTGCTGAAGGTGCGAACGTCCATCAATCAGACATTCTAGCATCGATCAACGATCCAGTGCGCACTTTCGGAACATCTTGCTCGTGGTGCATTCATGTGATAAGCGCGTTGAGACTATTATCCCCCGTGAAACTAAGACGGAAGTTATCACGTCCCCACGTGCAGTAGAACATGCATCAACAAGATGTCTCTAGACAGATATCAATGGCTAAGCGGAAGACGGCAACAGCATCTTGTTTATCCGACAGAGGTACACAAGTCGTAGCAACAGTGTCATCTGCGGTTACTTGAGGTTTCGATGACTTTGTTGTGGAGTGTCCACCAGCAACAGGTTGTTATTGTTCGAATGGAAAAATAGTTTGTGATTAATGGTGGCACTCGTTGGAAGGGGTTTTTTATGGCTAGATTACTGAAGGTAGTTGACATCCGTGGATAACATATAGTGGACATCACGGCGTACCTGAGCACCAATCTACCTCAAGAAGGGTCAGAATAAGATTCAGAAGCTTATCTCTCTCTCTCTCTCTCTCTCTCTTCCTCACTAGTTTCTGTTCTAATCTCGCTATCTCTCGCGCCTTCTCGCCAACAAACAGCCTGTGTCTTAAGCGAGCTAATTAAGCACCGGCAGTGACTACACAAACGAGGCCGGGTGTAGACACTATTGACACCGTTTTGTTTTTTTTTTTCTGCACCGAAACGCAGATACAGCGCGACAGTCACCCCATGCCAAACAGCAAACAGAATGCAGCCGCGCTATTTTCAGTAACAAAGGCCGAGCTGCAGCAGACGCAAAGCGGTAGACCAGAATGTCCGTGGAAACCGTGGTGGAGCGGTAGCAAACAGGGTAACACGCGCATCGGTACGCTATTTTTACGCATTCTCGATACAGCCTATTCGAGGGGGTTGGGTGTACGTGTGTGAGTTAAGCTAAAACCGAGAAAAGGCGCTCACAATGCAGAGAGACGTGAAACAAGAACAGGACGGTTTGTGTCGTTGTTCGAAATTCATTTGTAGTGCAACACAAAGCATGCAGCCGATACAAACATGTGCTGGTTCGGAACCACTGAACGTGCGTTCGTTTTCGTTGCCGACTAGCACGCAGTTGCACCTTGCACCCTTGTGCAAGGTTCTTCCGCATCGTCCACTGCTGCGGAGGTAGGACTGCGGAAGCGTCAGCAGAAAATGCAAAACAACAACTTTTGCGGTGGGTAGGAATGTGTAAGCACCGTTCAAGTACTTTCACTTGCACCAGAACGCGATCAGGTGTCAATTTGTAGGTTGATACTCTCATTGGACTACTCGAGCATACATTGTAGCATTGTCCACCGACTCCGAAGTGGCCATAAATCCGCTCCATCGCGTTAACCGACGCGTACTAATCGGCTAATGATCAGACTCGTTAAGTGTACGCAGGGTCCTTCAGACACGATCGGGTCGCGTTCGTGTGCCGATCGGTGCCACTACCGCGCACTGATAACGAAGCGCCTAGAAGTAGATAATGGATCGGTTCGAACGCGCGACCAACCCGGTACGCAGTCGTTTGTCGGTTTCGCACCCGTACGGTTCGGTATCGCTCAGGTGATATGATAGTGGTGATAGTGGATTAGTGTCGTCCCCACGTGTGATCACCGCCATCGCAACATCCTCTCAGTGACAGGTGACAGCTGGTTTGCGCACTGCTCTATACACCTACCCAACAATCAATCTCAACCCTAACCGTCATGCGCACCACGCTGCATCAAAGTGGGCACTTTTCAATTTCTACAAACGCACCAGCTATTGCAACGCACGGTGATTGCAAAATGATTCAGTTTGAAATTCGATGACGAAGCAGCGTGTGCGATCCTCGCCCTGTTTACATTATGATTCATCCGACTCAACGGTTATTTGATAACTAGCAATCGGAATACAAAGCAAACAAAACAGGCTGCAATGGTTGGGATCGAGGAAAGTTTCGCTTATCGGGTGTCGGGTACAACGTAGGCACCACCGTACACCAGTTTGGACAGTTGCGCTTAACCAGCAACTATAATCGGGAGTAAACAGAGATATTCTCAGAGGTCGCTTTTCCGATTGGTTCGTCTTCTACCCGCTACGAGTCGTGCGGTGTGTGTGTGTGTGTTGTTTGTTTGTACTGCTGGTGTTCGATACGCATGCATAGTCTTTTGTGCGAGTGTCAAACTCTGTGCCACACTATCTCGCCACGTGGGAGACGCATAGCATCTCGGCAGAACAGCCGACTCGGCGATAAGAACTCCAACACTCCCACAGTGAACAGTTGTGATGGGTAAAAAGACGGCAGAAGGCACTCCACTTTATTCCTTTTTAGGGGTTGAGTGTGTGTACCAAGGAGCGGAGTGAACAGATTGTGGCGAATTGTTGCTTCCAGTTGCGTTCAACCATCGCTAAATGTAGCGTCCTGTTTGTCTTCTCTCCGACAGATGCGTGACATCGATCAGCCTATCAGTGCCTAACAGAAAACCGTGAGGGTTAGCATCACCCAACCAAAACGTATCGAGTGTATCGAGAGTAGCAGAACAGACCTTAAACTCACCTGCCCCAAAGGGACCGGCATCAAAGGGATGACACACGGGCCACCGGCAAGCCGCAAACGGCAACAGCAACAGATCGACAGTGACATCGAGCAGAGCGCCACCGAGGTGGACAATGGGTTGCCAACACCGCCGGACGGTGGCTGGGGCTGGATGGTGGTGTTGGCCTCGTTCAGCATTCATATCATCAGTAAGTAGAACCGAACCGGGCCAACCCTTTGGCAGCTAATCGTCAGCCCACGTGGGCTGCCAGCGGCACGCTGTCAATAACAGATCAATCATAAACTCGAGTACGGAGCGCGGAGATAACGGCCTCTGGGTGTACCGTCGCCACCCAATATTGCGTCAGTTGAACGATGATCGATTAACGATAAGCTACGCGCAATTGATCTCCCCTCATTCAGTGTTCAGTATCGCCATCTATTGTTTCGATAGCATTCATGACCGCCATTGCCTATTAGTGGTTGTTTTCACCTGAGGTGATGCATCTCCCACCCAGGAGAACTCTTGTTACATAATTGCTTTTTTCGGGATGTTTGGAAGTACTTTTGGAGTATGGAAGAGGCACCACTGGTAATCTCTGGGCATGTCTTGGATAAATAGTCAATAGTGACACATAACTAGAACGGTCCATTATCTCCACCATCCCTCGTTGTGCGCACAAAGCAACATCAATCCACGACACATCTCTTTATTACAGCCTTCTGCGAACGGCATGTAAAAAACCCCCATGATTAATTCTTTATTCACCCCCAGGGAGGGTTTTTCTTTATTCAAAGACAAAACGCTAACGCGGGTTGTTGTCACTCCAAGGACGACACTTTATTTTTTTTTTAACTCATGCACCATAATAAAGCATGTTTGATCGGCTTACGATACGCGATCGGCTCGCAGATTAGTCCGGCTGGGAAGGGAGGAATGTTAGTGAGGCAAATTACACGACCCCTCGATGTTAATGGCAGGGGAAAAACAACAGCACTGTTCACTTTGCCGCTCCATTCGTTGGGCGGTTGTACATTAAAGCTCCGCTGACACAACCTTGACCGAATGGACGGGGCCGCTGTGGTTGATCTTCGTTTTTGCGTTCACAATGTTTACATGTTCCTGTGAGATCCTATCCGGTTGCTGATAAGAAATGGGCATCCCGCCTCTTTGACAGCTGCCGAATTCAAGACTTTACTCTAATGTCTAAGTCGATTATACTCCAAGTACAAGTAGTGCTCGTTAGAGGGCTTTCCTCTGTGCGCCTAAATGTATGCAATTAATCGTTGTTTTCGAATCGCTTGTACACCTGACCAAAGTTCTAGGATTTCCTGATACCAGTGTGTGTTGGAATTGCATACTTTAAGGCAATCCAGTAGCAATCCAAGTAACACAAAGCCTGGGAGTAGATATTAGGTCCATGGAAGGTTCAGTACTTTCATTAGATCCTGTAGATTCGTAAGGTGTTTTTTCAAAAACACCGAAAATAACACAAATCATCCGATCGTAAATATACACGCGATTAAGACGCACGCTTGACGACGTGAACGTGTTACCGATTGCAGTGATATGTTTTAATGTTCACCTTACCATTGCCATGACACGGCGTACACACTGATAACGGGCGGGTGATTCCGTTTGAGGAAGGAAGGCTAAGCTGGAGGGAGCAGAGAGGCGCGAAAGATTACCCGCGAAGGTGATGGCAAAACAACAACTATACGGTCAATAGGGCTAACGCACGCTGAGGGGAGGAGATTATCAGCCAGCCGGGACCTCGGACAGTTCAAATCTGGCAATCAAGATCAATGTTGTGAGGTTTCCGGTTGGACTCTTGAGACACTCGGACCGGTGTAATGTGTTTTGGTGTTTTTGTTGCTTCCACCCCACAGCCGACGGTTTGACGTATTCGTTCGGCATCTTCTACTCCGAGTTCCTGACGTACTTCAACGAAGGCAAGGGCTACACAGCGTGGATCGCATCAATTCTGGTAGGCGTCACACTCTGTTCAGGTGCGTGTCGGACTCTGCTAACTAAAATAAGCCTTCTATATATCTAGAACTCATCTGAGGTTTCGCCTCCACTTTACAGGGCCGATCTCGTCGTCACTGGTCAACCGGTATGGGTGTAGGGCGGTTACGATTGCCGGGGCACTGCTGGCTAGTGCCTCGCTAGCAGTGAGCATGTACGCGACCAGCGTGTTCATGCTGTTCATCACGATCGGCGTGGGCACCGGGCTCGGGCTCGGTCTGATCTACCTGCCCGCCATCGTCAGTGTGACGATGTACTTCGAAAGACTGAGATCCCTGGCAACCGGTATTGCCGTGTGCGGTTCCGGCCTAGGGACATCCATCTTCGCCCCGCTCACGGAGGTGCTGATAAAGAAATTCCAATGGCAGGGTGCCCTGCTGGCGATCGCGGGCATCGTGCTGATCTGTGTGCTCTTCGGTTTGATGTTCCGGCCGCTGGAACACGAACCATCCGCCGGGAGGGAACTGCAGGAGCTCCCGCAACATTCCAGCGCCGGTAAGCGTTACTGGGTGCGATTTTCAAGACCCTTCGATCACTCACCATCATTCGGCATGCATTACAGATCAGAGTAACAGCTTGAAGCCGACCGCGGCCAACGCTAACGAGGGTAATCTGAAACGCTCCAACAGTCACGGTAATGTGGAGGCACCTAAAATCGATCTCAATGCGGTATGTGCTCAGCTCCAGAATGTCAAATGCTTGCGAACACTCTTCTTCTAATCAATTATCCCCTACGCTCGAACTGCAGAACGGACACTCAGTAAGCGGCCATAACTTAGACAAGCACTCGCGCACCACACCGACCGACGAAGCGAAGCGGCTGGGACTCAGTCAACCTCTGCTAACAGCACCGGAGCAGCAGGTGATGCTGAAGCGTACCGAAAGCGGCACCATGTACCGGAAGGACGCACTCTACACTGGTTCCGTACACAACATCGCATCCCGTCATGCGTCCCAGGCAAATCTGTCCGTGTATGAGAAGGGTAGCTACGGTTCGGTGCAGGGTAATGGACTCCATCGGACGGTGGGCGAACCGGATGTGCCGGAGAAGTGTTGCGGGTGTATACCGTGCTCGCGCGAAACCTGCGACACGTTCCGCGAGATGATGAACTTCTCCATCATGAAGGATCCGATCTTCATCGTCTTCACCGTGTCCAACTTTCTGACGAGCGTCGGGTTCAACGTGCCGTATGTGTACCTGGCAGCGCAGGCGCAGGTGTTGGGCATTGGGTCGCAAGATGCGAGCTATCTGCTCGGTATCATCGGCATCGCCAACACGGTTGGACGTATCGTGCTCGGGTATCTGTCAGACAAGACCTGGGTTAATCGGCTGTTTGTGTACAACTGCTCGCTGGCGGTGTGCGGCATCGCAACTGCTCTGTCCGTCTTCTGTCTAGACTTCTACTGGCTCGCCGTGTACTCGGCCGTGTACGGTTTCACGATCGGTGCGTACGTCGGACTGACGTCCGTCATTCTGGTCGATCTGCTCGGGCTCGAGAAGCTTACGAATGCGTTCGGATTGCTACTGCTCTTCCAAGGTATCGCCTCGTTCGTGGGACCCCCGATTGCAGGTAAGTACGGGCGACGAAACCCCCTTTTGCGGTGTCACCGGTCTCACTCGCACCCAAAAACTGCTCTCGTTTTAGGCTGGCTGTACGACTACACGCTCTCCTACGGTCCTGGGTTCATAATGGCCGGCACAACGATCGCCATCAGTGGTGCGATGCTGTTCGCCATCCCGTCCCTCCAGCGGTATCTGGCCCGTCGTCAAACCGTCGCCACCGCCGCGGGCATTCCGTTAGAGTAGAAGCACCAGTGTGCCACAGGGAGAGAGAGGGAGCGAATGGGAGCACCGTATGTCTGCTCTCCCTTTACATATCTTCCATCCATCCAGCTTACGGTCGTACTGGGTGAGTTCGATGCTTCCCCATCTCGGTTAGGTGTCACTTGTACGGGAAGAAACTATTTTTTTCTTACCTCATTTACTACTGTGTACCGATTAGTGTATAAGCGTAAACGGTAGGCTTTTAGCTAGAGCGCTTCCGTTTTGGTTAGGAATTTTTAGTACCATTTTTTTTGTTTCTGTTTTGATTTTTCGTTTGCCTCAATTTTGTTCGAAATAAACTTTTACAACCACCACAATTGCGTTTATTTGCGCCTGAAAGGTATGCAATGATGTACTGATTTGAGCACGATCAACATGTTGCATACAGTTAGGCGATTTGCAGCTATGCGGTAACCCACGGTGAGTTCCTGTCATTAAATGTACTAATTATATTTTTTGAAACAACGCCCTCTAGCGTAAATTTCCACCCTACTCACCTTGCGTCAGTTCTTTCACTTTCAATGACCTTCGAAGACGGCATTTATTTTTAGACGTTTATCCCCCGCCACCATTTGCCCCCCCCCCCCCAGCTGTGGGGTGGGAAGGAAAGGGGTGGTGTGAAAAATGGCAAACTCGATTCGCTTTTATTACCGCGCGTCGTACAAAGTGGCACCGAATGCGGAATGCAATACGTGTGCAACGCAACTGTGTGCGGGAGAGGACGAACGTAGTACAGAGTATATGCAAGTACAAAGGAAGCCAATATCGGAACGAGTCGGAATCGGAAAAGGAGCACGCGTGTTTCGTTTTTCCTCAACCATTTACAGCTATTTAGGGGGTTTAAATTTTCTTTGCTTATTTTTAATGGGTTTCTTTTATGTATATGTATAAATTTGATCAAAACACGAGAAAGGGGATAAAAGTTGTTCAACAAACTTTATAGTAATCGCTGGTAGTGATGCATACGCGTACCGGCAATGGCCCCACAACGCGCATGCTTTGCTGACAGCTGTCAGTTTTGGGGTTCGTGCACAGCACACCGCAGCCTCACGTCAACGCGTGCGTCACAGTGATTTAGTGTGCATCAAATGAGCAACGTGCACGTACTTCGAAATGGAGAAGAGTAGAAAAGTAGTTTCTAGACTGGTAGAAGTTATTAAGATTGAAAACCTCGCTAGAAGCGACAAACAAACACGCGGGTTGCATACTTTCGGGGTATTTTCCAGTTTTTTTCCCCCCCTGGGTAGCTAATAAAATATTGAAAAGTATCACCCTAAATGTATGCAAAGTTGTTTGTTTTAATGTTTGTTTGTTTGTTTGTTTGTTTGTCACTCTTATTGCAGCTTGTTTGGCGCTTTTAACCAGACAGTCTCCTGCGTTACTCCCGTCGCTTATGAGCAATTAGATGGAAACGATCCAAAAAGGATAAAAGTAGGTCCGTTCGGTACATTCCGCTGCAGGCTGAACGTTGGTTCGTTTCTCACACCCAAAACACACGGCTTGTTGAAGAACTGCTGCTAATAAGTCTCCTGCCGTTCCCGTTCACACTACATCTCCTGCCAAATCTCACTCCAGTGCGCTTCACCAGTGCGCTTTAAGTGTATAATGTTGAAACCCACACGTTTAAATCACAAACAACAGTGCAACAAACTTCTGGCGGCTCCGTTCCAAGCAGTGTACCCGTTTGCAGGGAGTTAGCTACTTTCTTTTTCTTCATCTCCCTCTCACTCTCTATCGTTTTTTTTTCTTCTTTATCTTCTATTCACTGACACTCATCTCACTCACGGTTTAGCTTCGGTTTGTCCGTTTGCGTGCATGCACATGCACAACGGGTTCATTTCTTCTAGTGCCGTGGAAAAACAAGTGAAAAATAACAGACAAGTGTTGTCGCGAGGTGTCGATATGTTTTTTGTGTGTTGTTTTCTTCTTTTGTACAAGAGCGTTTTGGCCTTTGTTGTCTACGGTTTTGCGGGCTCCGAGGGTTGATTCACTCGATCCTGTATGTCACAACCAGTTGCTGAATGTCCTTCGGTCGGTTACCGCTCGGGCTGAGTATTTGCCAGGCGGTGCGCAGTTGGGCCAGATCGGGCGTTTCCGTTGCGTTCTAAAAGGAAAAAAGTTGTGGGTGAGAAAAAAGATTGAGAAGATTTGCATTGGATCCAAGAGTCTAGCCCTCACTTACATCACTTTCGTTCAGCAGCTTAGCGATAGTAACGCGCGTCACGAACAGCTCGTAGCAGAGCACACCCTTCACGAAGCACTCGCCATAGTTGAGACGCTGCAGGACGTCCAGTATCTCCACGCAATACTTCTCCTTCTCGCGCAGCTCGGCCAGCGGTCGGTCAGGCTGTATCTTCTTGATGGCCTGCAGCTTCAGCTCGACCGTAAACTGGTTCGTCGGCAGCAGAAACTTCACGATGTGATCGTTCAGGTAGTCGATGATGTAGCTCGCCTCGCGCTTGATCGCGTTGTTCAGTATCATTCGGCCCGCGATCTCCTGGATCTTGCTCGCCTTTATGTTGTCCATCTTCAGGTTGCACCGATCGCATCGCCACAGGGACGAGATCTTGAGCGGATTGATCGGAAGCAGGCGACCCTCGGGACAGCTCTCCCGGACGCACTTCAGCGCACCAAGGTAGGTGCCAGATTCCTGCGAAATCACATACAATCAATAATTATTTTTCTGTAAGGGAAAGACAGCAAACTGTGGAAAACAATCGTGAGGATGTCAGGGTAACATTATTCCAACCGTCCACGTATTGCATACATTTAGGCGGCTTAACTTGAAGTACTTCCAGTGCTTACAGCAAACAACTCTCAAGTTTCTCCTCTGGGTGAATTAATATATTTAATTGTGCAGGTAAAAGGACCTTCTTCCGCCTCCAGGACGAGCCCGCAGTAATGTCTAGGCGTAGCGTGTGCTTGCCCACTTCCCACTGTGCTTAGCAGGATGTCGTGTTCAGGCCCCATTTCACTGTAAGTACCATGTGAAGCGACGGAACCGCAAGGAAACAGTACTGCCGTGGCTGGGCTGATGTTTAATGTCGACAGGATCACATATACCTGTCAAAAAAAAAAGGGGCCGGTACTTGCAAAAGCATCCCGGCCCCATAAACACGACAGCTCCAGCGGTACCCATTTAATGACGCTAACTCGTAACGGTCGGTACAGTTGACCAGCATGACACCCATCCCGACTCAAGCCAGCTAAAGCGAAACAAGGGAAAAAAACTCTAAACCTTTCTTCTTCACGAGCTAGTCGGCCTTTGGGAGCACCTCGTTACCGATAGTTTCGTCTAAAAAACAAGGTAGAATTTTGAAAAAAAAAGACTGCTTTTAAGGTGCCCGACACGCAAACTGCCCTGACCCACTTGGGTGTTCCATGTACGAGGCGCCAGTTATTTTAGAGACACTTTTCCAAGAATTTGAAGTTTGCTGTAACCACAAACTAGAAACAAAAAGAAAGGAAACTATAGTTGCACACTTTTAGGAGTTTTCGGAACAAAACGCCTAAAGTTATGCATTCTGCGTGACAAAATGTACCTTTTGGTGGTACTTCTTGACACACAGCTCGTTGTGGAGTTTTACTCGCTGAGAAAAATATGATTCTTATCAAAAATGGCGATCATTCGCTCGAGTGTAGCAGCGTGACGGTGGCATAACATTTAAATAACTGGCCAGTGACCCGTACATCACCAACATCGAGGTCAACCGTACCGTAGTAGCCGAATGAATATTCATGATTTAAAATACCGCAGTACAAGCGGAAGCTTCTGCTTGTTGCGTGCTTTTATAAATCGGACCCCGTGGAACAAGATGGCGCCGCAGCAGGAAAAACAATACGATGCGGACAAACAAAAAAAAAGGATGCAATTATTAAACAGACACCCAAGGATCAATCAATCAACGGGGAAAGGAGTCGCGAACAAAGCTGAAAACAAGCCGTAATTCTAATCGTACGCTCGCAGCCGGTCGTCGGGATGCGCTTCACATCCATAAATAGCGTACACAGGATGACAGCAATCCAAAATACCAAAAATACGCCCCTTAAAAGGTCACCGGACGCCGAAAGGTGATTGATTCGTTTTGAAATGTAAGAAATATTTTACAGACAGACTGCTGCCAAAACAGTTCATCTTGGGGATTTGGCGAGGGGTGAGGGGGGTCGGGGAGGGCTCGGGGTGGTATATTGTGTAACTGGAAAATCATCCACAGCTGTCAGAGAGCGTTTGTTCAGGTATCTTTTGCGTCAGCAGTCAGCCGCACTTGATCAAACCTGTACCTTGCACCCGGGGTTAAGTAATGGAGCGGTTTTTAGGGTAATTTAAACTTCCAACAAACGCGCTATAAAACATCGGCACCTGAGTCGACCACCGAACTGCTGTCAAACCATCGGCAATCGCTTCCAACACTAACCGAGGGCGATGAAATCACCGGTTTCCGGACAGCACTGACAGCAATTAAAATCCCCATTTGTCGCACATTAACAGCTGACAACTTCCCTTCAAGTGGGCAAGATGTTCCACCACGTCCCCACGAACCCCCCCCCCCCACACATTCACAAACGATCGACAAAGAGGGGGGGGGGAGGTTTTATTTTAATTTTCATACACCACCAACCGGTGCGATGGGTTGTTCAGGAAAATCAATCCTAGCGGATATTCGACAATCACCTTCTCACACAAGGTGCGGGTTTTGGTTGTGTATGCAACAGTGTAGTTGGTGTTTGCTTTCCTTGCTACCTTCCCCCCCCCTCCTCCTCCTCCCTCCCCCTAACCCCCCGGGTCCGGAGAAACCGTGGGCCAAAAATAACGACCCCAATATTAGAAGGGGCAACAGCAGCATGATGTAAAACGAGCAGTGCAGGACGGAAAAATAGAAAACTTGCCTCAAAAATAGTCGCTTATGTTGCTCCGCTGAGACAACATGCATGATGGGATAACTGTTCCGACTGTACCTTCACATGCACACACGTCTTTTTTTTTTGGCACCGTCGTGTTGATGTACCGATCATGGGGAGGTTTGTTTTTCCCCTTGGATCGCGAATTCAAAAATTTCACCATTTTCTGGTGACGCGTACAAGCGCAGGATTTGTACGAGGTTATGTGACATAATTTATAAACGGACGCCGTGTCGTCTGTATCTCGCCTGTAACTGCACCGATGCAGCCTGTCTCGCCCTGAAGCATTCCTTGCGGCGAATGCCCGCTATAACCTACAGCATCATCATCTGTTGGTTTTACACCGGTCTCAGTTTCGACACTCCTCCTCCTCAGAAGTCCCTCCCAACAAACTCCCCTCCCTGCCACAATGAGATACAACGCGCGTGGGATGGTTGACCGGAAGGAGAGCACACTGGGTCCCATAGGATTACATCGGATGGGTTGGCATCGGATTACGAGTGTAACACGTAAATATAAATACCGAATCATCTGGTACGGTTTCCTGTCTGTGTCTGGGCCAAGATGATGCTGGGCGTTATATATAGACGAAACAGTCCGCGACATGCTGCAGCATAAGCCGTCGCGGGGCAAAAAAAAAACGAAAACCCCGTTCCAGACACTCACCGTCGGATCCTTGCACCGGTCGCAGCAGCAGAGAAAGTTCTTGGAGAAGCACAGGTGAATGATGCGGTGCTGCGTGCCCCACAGTATCTTGGAGTAGTTGTTCATGATCTGTTCGCCTTTTTTGATTGGGCGGGAAGCGTGGACGCGCATCCGGAGTTGATCGTCGAACACGTACCGCACGTTCGGCCGGCAGCAGTGGTTCATCAGCGCACCGAGTATGTACAGACCGCGCAGTATGATCTCGTGCTGGTTGTTCTCCTCGTCCGCCACGATCCGGCTCGTCTCGAATGCGTTCGTGTTGAGCACGTTCACCACCTGGCGCAGGTAGCGTACCGCCGGACCTTCACCGTCCAAGTTCCAGAAGTACCCATCCTTCAGCAACCGTTCGATCTCGGTTGTCATCTCCTTGCGTGGTGGGTGACCCTCCATCTGCAGCACGATCGACCGGTCCCGATCGGAGAGTAGAAAGCCACGGATCGACGTGAGTGCGTAGAGGATGTTCTTCGAGTAGCGGCCGGCATCCTTCGGCTGCCAGCTTTGTATCAACCGGCACTCGGCCGCGTGCGGTGAGGCCGCACCGACCGAGTAGTCGCACTTGCTGCAGATCGGCAACCGGCAGCCACCGGTGCAGAGTTGCAGACGGCGCAATATACAGCAGCAGCTGGCACAGAAGATCACCTCGTAGTTATTGACACGCGGACCCACCAGCACTGGCCGATCGATAAACACCAGCTCGTGGACGTCGATATCCCGGGTCGCTACCAGACCGCGTCCGTACCCTTCAAACACACCGATATCCCACGGTGGTTCGCCCGGTGGTACAAGCTCGCCGAGGAACTCCATCAGCTCACCTTTGAACGTTTCCACACGTTCCGGGTTGTATAGGTCCGCTGCGGGTGGCAGCTCCGGCACCGGAGGTATCTCAACCGGCGGTCCGACCGCACTACCATCACTATTACCATTCTCCCCGACTGTTGCCATCGTTCTGACGCTCTCTGGTACACCTATCTAACTGGTCCGCCACCACTACACTCTAGCACACTAGCCTTTTTTTTTGTTTGGTATTTTCGTTTGCAGCACGTGTCGTTTTGAATGTTTCGAGTCCTATATACTGAGCAGCCCGACACCCTGCAGTACAAACCTACTGGTCCCCGTTGTTCGTGTGGCGATCCTTCAGTGCCGTACCATCGCTTTTAGCTGCCAGTGCACACTCCGAACGGTACGACGGTCAAACGCGAACTGATTGCTGTTCGCGCGCACCCTGAGCAATTGCAGTCAGCGCCATCATGCGGTATCTATTCGCAACCACCATTACTCCACCAGACCCGGTGAGCAGATCGGCCGATCGGCTCATCTCACCCAGCTCATCTCACTGTGGTGTATCCTTCGGTTTCACTTCTTCCTTCCCGTTTGTGCCAAAGTACACTATACCCCGTCCATCGTTGCGCGTGTTTTGCAATGTTTGTTACACCGTTTTGCCGTGACGCTTCGATAGGATTCGTCGTGCTTGCGGTCGTATACCGTTGTAAGCCCAAATTCGATGATTGAACGATATGTCTCAATCGCCACACTGTTGCTCCACGCGTGTGATCTCGCTCTTGCGCAATATTTGCCTGTTTTTTTCTTCTTCTCTCTCCCGCTTTCGCCCCAGCAATGATAAAGCTGTCGAAGAGACGCTGAAGAAAACAGGTGCAGACCACCACACGCTTACGATCTATTCCTCCCCCACGCTCATTTGTCGACCGCGGGTTGCCTACCTGCAGGCGCACCAAACGGCTGGCCCAATACACGGAAGCAAGCGGGGTCACCACGGAACGCACAGTCGCAGAACGAAACAGGTGGTTGTGAACGAACGGGTAAAACGCACAATACTACCACTGCATAACTACCCTACTAACACGCACGAATCCTACTGCGTACCAGGAACTTTTGAAGACCGAAAACAAAACGAGCAGCTTCTTGCGGTAAAAAGGGTGATGTTTGGGTGTTTCCGGAAGGTGGATTGACGGGGTCAGGAATGGTGGAAAATAAACTGTGCGTGGATGAAACGCGCGGAACGAGCGTGCTAAGGGCCTCGGGATACGGGCAACTCACCGGGAGCGTCCGTCCATCATCGGCCGTGTGCGATTTTGGAATGGACTGACGCACACTCGAGATAAACCTTACTTCCCTTAACGCGTTCGGGGGACCTCCAGACTGAGGGAGGGAATACCGCGACGGGCCGAAGGGAGCAACTTGTCGAGGAAGGACATCGTTCGTGTATATATATTTTTTATACATATATTCACTCTCTCGCTCTCTCTCATGTTCTGTTTTGAGTCCCTGCAAAGTTTTAGGGTTTGCATGTGCGCGTATGCGTATCACCAACAAGCATCCAGTTATCTGCAGAGAACCTTTTTTTAAGAGGGGGATAATTCTGCTAAACTTGAAACTCTCGAACGTACCAGGGGAGCTAAAGTAAATACATTTAGCAAATTGCGATTGGCGATGCATGTTTTGGAGAAACATTGAAAGAGAAGATGATTCATAGAATGCACCAGCCAGGACATCCTGGACATCATCCAACTGCCTGATAGCAGTTGACAGATAGTCGACAGAAATAAAAAAGTATCTTGCAGTACACCATGATAAGAATGGCGAGAGACTGTGAGAGCGTCGGTAACCGCACTGATAAATGCGGCTCCAGCCTGCCAGTGTCCCGATACACACACGCTCTCCGGTACGGTTCTTTTGTGCGGTTACGGCGAAGGAACACAACACCGAAACACACCAAAACCCGTGCCGCACTAATGCGAATGCGCGTGGAACACACGAACAACACGACTTCTCACAGCAGGACTGCAGTAAAAACAGGACACCCTGTGCTGAGGTAGCGGTAGAAACGTGCAAAGGTGCGTAGTGGTAGTATACTCATACAAAATTTACTCCAAACCCGAACCCGTCGATGGAGTAGTATTTGGGGGGGAAGCACAAGTGTTGAATGTGTTGGTGCATTCCAGCAACAAGTTTTCCAGCTTCATCGTCGTTCCTTTCCCGCACGTCCGACACAACTGCGTTGACTTGATTGGACTGTGACCGTACAAGTTGTTCCACTTCGGGCATACTGACTACTGTAGGTGGTGGAGATCCAATACAATATGTATCTGTAAAGGGAATTGGCTGGAAAAGCGGAAGGCAAGAAGCTGCTCATAACTATGTTTCCTTGGTTTTTCCGGAAAGAACCCAATGCTGAAGCTTCTCTATATAAAATATTCAGAGTTTTCTGCACCAGTTGTTTTCGTTCGAAGCTGCCACTTTTTGGTATCTTTTTTTTTGCTTGGAAGACTCATAACTTTAAAGTCTTTTCAGAGATGTCTTCTAGCAGGATCAAGATAGGATTGAAACGAATTTGAATGTTAATTCGCTCCATGACTCGACATGGTTTGTTGGCTATTTTCCACGGGCTTCTAAAGGAAGCTGATAATGTCATACAATTTTCCCTGGCATCCCATACATAACCTTGAAATGGTAATGTAGACGATTAGAACCAAAATCTACCAGACTGTTCCGCAATATAAAAACATCCAACGTCTGAGTGGGCTGTGGAACATTCCGACAGCAATGAATCGTGTGTCGATGTGAATTCTTAAATATCATCCGCCAAAGAGCAGTTGCAGTGGGCACTCGTTCAACTTCTTCCATATCACACTAATCATCTGCTTTATTCGCTTTAAATATCGTTTTCGGTTATATATGACACCGATTTATTTGGTTTTTTTCTCTTCCCCCGTGCCCGCACGGCTTGCAGTGGTTGCCAAACGGCATCGAGAACAGGTCCCATTTGCTAATTTTTGGCTAACGCTTCCACCTTAACAAATCGCTCAACTGATATGTCTCGTGTTGCAAACGACGGTGGAGAAGAAAACCGACACCGTATTGCGGTGCGTTTTTCTTCATTTTGTCAGTTGTTGCTGCCAAAAAGATTGTGTTTCCCTTCGGGGGTTTTTTCTTCTTTCTTTTACCCCATATCCCTGCAGATCCACTAGACCGTTTGGATGGGGGCACACTCGGATCGATTTGGCCGTAGCGAACAGGTTGCCCACCGAAAGCGCAACGGATACCTCTTTTGCACGAACGTGCCAATCGGCTTCCTGTCCTAATCAAGCAGTAGCCGTAGCGGAACGGCCGGAATGTTCTTCCGCGCTGTCAAAATGATTGAAATTTATGTGTCCGCCCTACCGGTTCGGTTGGTTCTGGCACGGGGCACTAGTTATGAGTGGCATTCCATCGGGATTTTCTTCGACTTTTGCCCAAACTAGCGAAACTTACCGCGATAGAGAGAGATAAAAACAAACAAACTAAATCAAATCCGTACGGGAAAGTATGGAGAAAAAAAGATTGTTTTCCAAAAACACACGCAACATCTAGGCGTCTGCTTCACCCTTCTGGTAAACTCCGTAGTGAGCACAATCAACCATTGGCCTGATTATTGGCCGTATAAAAATAATTCAATTTGCTTGCCATTTATTATTAATGACAGGACGAAACGAAACTTCACAACTTTTGCACAAAACGCACGTGCGGAAGTTCGGCCTGGGCTGAAGGAGGTTAGTAGAGGAGATATGGTGCCACAGTTTTTACGGTTTCCCCGCGTTCCTCTTACTTAAACCCATTAGCTTGCTTTGGTTGTGAAGTACAGCTACCGATAAAACTACTCCATTACCTAAAACGGTTTATTACCGAATGCTTACGGGTTGGCATACACAAAATTGTACGTTGATAGCGTTTATATTTTTGGAGCATGTTCTAGCGTCATAAACCGTACCCGAAGCGGGTCATGAAAAAATATGTTCCATACATAACTATGCCCCCTCTAAAAGCTGTACCCGCTTTGGGAGAAGGATTGAAAACAAAAACGGTTTAAGCTCCGTTTCAACTATAAAATTGTTGGTGCCGTGACCAGGATAATGTACAGAATATTAACAAAACAAAACCGAGGCGAAATAAACAAACAGGTGTACAAGAAAACCACCACTGCCACTTACTTGCTTTACATCTTTGACCGCACGTGTGTTGCAATTCTATGTATGTAGTTTATTAGTATTATCGTTTACGGTTACTATGATTATTATGCAGCAGCACCTTCATCATGGCGCTGCGCCCAAACGCTAATATCTTCTCACTTTTTTGTGTGTCTTCTTTTTTTTCTCTTTCTTTGTTTTTATGTATTTCAAGTTAGATACTAAACTATTTCATAATCATTACATTCAAATTAGTCGCAGTATTCACAACGTCTTCCATCACCTAAGCTACACAGAGGCCCCCGTGTCCACCGTACGACCATTTTGACTATCACAATCACCCTTTCGCTTCTTTTTCCGTTACTAACATTCTTCTGTATGCTCTTTTTGCTTGGCCAGCGATTTTACACGCCAGGTTTGGCATATTGTATCGGGGGGTTTTATTTTTCTTTGTTTCATCCTGTCGTACTACCAATACCTATGCTTGCCTATTTAGCTGCTACCTCTGTGTCCCTTTCCCCCCCTGACAGCTGTTATGAAAGATCATACCGGTGCACTAACTTTCCCGACATAATTCCAACAAGCTTCCTAAAGGTAGGAAGCATCCTATCTGCTTATTATGCCTATCTTATATTTCGCTTCTAATTTCGGTTGGTTTGCGTCAACGCCTAGCCGACACACTAGTGGAGTTCCAATCAGTCGTAGAAAGTACATGTTGTAAATTGCTTTAAAACTCAATCTGTGGTTTGAAGAAAAGATCTACTATCGGCTGCCCGGGAAGGGGCAACACCGAAAAGGGGTACCTTACGGCCATAAACTGTGCAACCGTGGCAGCTTAATTGTTTCTGGAATAATAGTTACCATTGCTGGCGGAAATACCTTGAGGAAGTTTCTTGTTCGCATCAGATAAACGTTTTCCCTCTGACCACGAGAAGCTAGCACATCTACCTATGACGTACACGAATACTAGAGGATGGGCGATATGCCGTCGTAAATCAAAGATGGACAAAATCAAACTACATCAATACATCTCACCGTCCACAGTACTAGCGTGCGGATGTGCAGATTCATGGTCCTGCATCCCACACGCCACAACCATACTAGATATACCTATATATTTATATATATATATATATTTATATACGTCTGTGTCTGTTCGGCACAGTGCACTTCTGCTTCGCCGCTCGCTGAGCGGACACGGATCTGTTACACAAGTGTTCTACTCCGCCGACTACTTATACCCTGTCTCCTCGGGACAGTGAGGTATCGCACCCTTAAAACTTAACATCGATCTGCCATGGCATTGTTGTTTTGTTCGAAATTGTTCGACATTCTCTGCCTACTCCACCGCAACCGGCATTACATACTAGGTTTTGCTTAAGCTATTCCCTTTGACATGGAGTAGAAACTAATCTCATGGTGAGTAGGAAAATGAAAGAAGGCAGGAGAGAAAGCAGGAAATAGAAAGGAAGAAGCTAGAGAGCGCGCGAGAAAGAGAAACAGCAGTATGAAATGGCAGTACGTGATGAGACCGTTTTATTCATCCGACTCCAGTCAGTCTACGAGCTGATTACATCTAAATTACACATCAGTATCGTACAATATAAATGTCGTGTTGCTAACCTCCCCCATCCCCTATTGTTCACAAAACCGGATCTACCTAACTCCTACCTAACCTCCTGCATGTCATATCCGCTAACAGCTTTACGTGATCTTCCTAATCCAAGAACCTCCTAAGAGAATGTCTGTTAGCGAAGGATGACGATTGGAATACGTTACGAATTCCACATCTTATGGGGTTGGGGATGTGGCGGGGGAGGCAGTCCAGCCAGATGCCAATTTAATCTTTGATTGCATCGAGCACACCATCTCACACCACGACGTGTTACTTGCTGTATCTGACCCTATGGAGCTTACTTCTAGCAGCTATCGTACGCTAGGTTAGATAGATTAAAAACGCAATATGAAACAAAACTAGAGATAAAAAACGAATGGTTTCACTTCCCCACTGTATTTCCCCCCTTCCCTTTCGCTCACTATAAACAGCGCACATCATCGATGGAGAGTGGTGAACGCAAGGAGCTAAGCTTACATTGACTAAATCATAAGAACAATCGGAGCTCTGGCTAATGTAGCGAGCATGGAACGCTATACCGTTGGGCATGGTGTAGCGTGTGTAGTTTAAACCGTTCTATTTCGGAAAGTGTAGCTGCTCATTTCAACAGTTGTGTGCGCGTTCAACCTCTAAATGCACCGTGTGGTATAAGTATCCGTGCAGCTATTGAACTTTATGCACTATTGCAGATGTGTACCTGCGTGACACCCTGACACGACCCTGTGACTGACTGATCATCTGGAATACGCATCTGGATCCACCACCCTTTGTATGTTGGTACGTTTCAAAATGTACAACAGAAGTGCTGAACCATAGCGGTTGATGAGAAATAAATCAAAGCTCTATGCCTTCGGTACTCTACATACCTTGTCGAACTACTATTGGAGCAACTTTCCAGCTTCATGCATCACCCGCTAAGGGTGTCAATAAGTCTTGTAAACCGAAAATGACCGGCATGACCGAGTAGGCCGTTACGCCAAACAAGGAGAAGACATGACATGAGGTGGATACGAATTCTTTCCCAAAAAAAGGTTTGGTTGTTTGTGTAGAGGAACACAACCATCCGGACCGTTCCCCCGTAATGACCGAGTAGGTCGTTACGACAAAGAAGATGACATGTAACATGACATCGACATAAAATTCTTTGACGACTTTCACTGCACAACCAATACTGGTCCGGCAAAAGTGTGCTCCTTTGGTAAAATGCAATAAAACTTTACACAACTTCACATAAACATATACACGCACCTGTCAGTGTACAATCATTCCTATTAAGCCAGCCTTATTATGCTGTTGTCATTATAGTTAAAACTGTCGAACTCGCATACAGCTGAAACGGGTGCAACCGGGTTACATTAACACAAAACACAGAAAAACAAAAACATTCATTCCTGAACAATACATTTCAATACTGTACACAATGTGGACTGACTATCCAACCACGTAATCCATAATTCTAGCTAGCCAGAAATGGCAGGCATGATCTTACCGAGACATAATCGATTGATCTTTCGTATCATTCGTGCAAAAAAAACTAATTTGCCGAAGACATAGGCTCTGATTGCTATGTGTACGTACGTATACATCTACCTTGCTTCACTTTACGATGAATATGGGACGGGTTATTACTTAACTTTGCTTATCTTACATCTAAATCATATTACTGTACACATATCCAGTGGCGCCCCTTTGCAGCTAGATCATCTAACCAGCAAAGGATACTTTCTTCTAATGGGGAAAATGATAAGAAGAGATCAACCCACGGAAGGATGACCTTCAAAACTGGAAGGCATCATTATGTAACTCTTCCCTATCCACGAACCACCAGTTGTTAGCGATTCAAGCCTTGAGCAGCTCTCAGGCCTTTAGGAATCATAGACAATTTGGCAAAAGTGTTCGAGATTCTTTCGCTAAATCGTCCGATTGTTTACACGGATAGTCGGCAAGGTCTTCCGGACAGGCCATTTGGGTTTCGGTAGCGGCGATCAACAGCGGGAGCTATTGCTGCTATCATGGGAAAAAGGATGAAGCGCATTGAACAAGAAGTGTTGGTAAAAGTGTAAAGCTAGAAATAGCTCCTAACAAGACAAGAGTGCATGATCATCAGCAGCCACAAGGTAGTGCGCAGACGGCACAACCGTACAATTGTTGTGCTTTCTTGTTTGAGATCGTCGACTAGACCAATAATAACCTAGATAGTCTGCAGTAATTTTCTCGTGCTGCTCCGTAAACAGTAAATCTCCATTTCTCTTTCCCTTTCGCTTTCGAGGGATTTTCGCTACCGCCCACAATGCCGGTTGTTCTCCCCAACCAAACGAGATCGCCACTGAGTGGTGCTCTGATGGGAGAGTAAAATTAACTGTTAGCTTAATATTTTTTTTTTGAGTTGCACAATTTCAGCATAGCAGAAACACTGCTCCGGAACCGAGAGAGGGTTTTAAAAAAACAGGAATAAAAAAGTGTCTAAGAAGACGATAAAACAACGATTAAAATAATCAGGTAACTTGAAAGACTCGGGCCGAAGAAAGATCTCAATGGTGATCTCGTGTGGTCTAGAGGTACGGCTTCTCGTTTGCTGTGACATACCCCGAGGGAGGTTCTGTAAACTGTCCGAGGATACCCCAACGACCGCGTTGTTGTGGTACCTGTTATTATCGCGCTACAACCCTCTCGCGAAAAAGATCCTTTGGAAGCACTAGCGACTTCTCATTGAGGAGTGTCTGCAGTCCATTAGTCTGCCTTGCTATCCTACCTTCCATTTCTCTCACCACTCCCCGTTTCACTTCCCAGAAGTTAATTTAGATATAGGTGTAATCTAAATGTACGCTTCAACGTGCAAGGATGCGGATTTCCTTTGCTAACGAGACGACTGCATCCGTAGAATTCGTTGTCCAACGCTCGTGGACGATTGGGTACCGCGCTACCAGCTGGTCCCATTGCCAGCACACGGTTGCACGTCAAGCGTCGGTGGGAACGACAGCAACAGGAATCGCTGAAAGAAAACGGTACCGAACGATACTGATGATACCATGGCATGGGATGAGCGCTGCGTCAGAGCGATACTCACAGTTGTCTGTAGCCCACTGACCGTGGTACTGCCCCGCTGAACGTCACCGCCACTCGTGGCAGGTGGGTAGACTGCTCCACACGGTACGTCGGTCGAGATCGCTGCCGGTGGCTGCTGTACGTATTGTGCGCGTAGCATCAACCCGTTGCCACCGCCACCACGCCCAGCACCAGTACCACCACCAATGTTGCCGACAGTGCCACCAGTGTCACCTCCTCCTCCACCACCACCACCAGCACCAGTTGTTGGTGTTGACGATCGCTGTTGAAGATGCTGAGGCCGTTGCAGTATCCCGTTGCTACCAACACCGCCAGGTCCAGCACTACCCGTGCTGTTGATCACTGCAGTGCCGCCATTATTTACCATCATGGCCGAAGGTGAATGATGCGGCTGCATCGTCATCGCACGGGCTGGTCCCACTATGACGCCGGGCGTATTGCTGATGAGCAGATTCGAAACCGGACAGTGTGCCTTGCTGGTGTGTTCTCCATTCCGCAACAGTGTCACACCATCGTTCCCGGGTCTGAGCAGCATACCGGCATTCATCGACGACCCTGTGGTGGACGAACAGTGCACGTTCGAAGGTGACATAATAACCCCGTTCGGTGTGCCAGTAGCGGTGGCACTACTACCCGCGTTCGGCGCTGCATCCAGCAGCGGAATGTCACGCGTGTGCGTTTCGTTGCCGAAGATGAGCCGCAGTCGCTTCATCGGCAACCCGATCCCACCATTTCCGACGCCCTCGCAGACGCTCGATGCGGTCGCGGCACTGCTCACCGTGTCGCCGTACATTGCACCGCCGGAGGATGGGTTCGTCACCGACCATCGGACGTTTATGCGGGGCATCTCATCGTCCCACGGTTCCCCCCGCCCGACACCGGTCCCTTCGGTCCGTACGCCGGTGCGCAGTGCGGTCGGCTGCAGTATCACAGACTGTAGTGTTTGGTGGTGAGGATGGGAAAAGGGATTCGTGGGATAGTGTGTCCGCTGGTACACCGATGCATCCCCGGCCAATCCACACTTGGACATGTTGCTGGTGGTGGCGGTGGCGGTGGTGGTGGTGGTGGTGGTGGTGATGGTAGCGTTCGTGACCGAAACACCCGTTCCATTGCGAAGCCCCCCCACTGCTGCCGGAACATTAGTTAGCGGTGCTGGTGGAGGCGGCGGTGGTGGTGGTGGTGGAGCTACTACCGCACAACCTTCCCCACCATTACCAGCCACCGTGGTACCGTCCTCCACGATCGATGCTGCTTCCTGTGCCGTCATGCACGTGCGATGTTTTTCCCTCAGCGCATTATTCTGCTCCGAATGAACGGTATCATACAGCTGCAGACGACGCTGTCGCTTAGCTTCCTTGCGTAACCGGCGAGCTTCCTTCGACGCTTTGTGCCGCTTCTTGTGCTTGTGCGATACAAGGCTGCTGCAGCTGCTGCTGTACGATGTGAGATCCTCCTCGATCTCCGCCACCGCTTCGTCGTCCTTGGTGTCGCGTACCCATTCCTTGGCGTGCGGGCGCCTGTCACCGTTGGCTGGATCGCCTTCCTGCCGGTACGTCGACGGTCCCACGATAGCTTCTTCCAGTTTTGCTCTAGAATGAATTACACCATCGCTTAGTGAGTGAGTACTACTGCTGGCAGGTGAATCGTATGTTAGAGATCGTCTGCTAAGACTAGCAACACGACCCCCCGTCGATCGGTACGGGCGGTCTTCTGTTTCCTCCTCCTCCTCCTCCTCCAACCCCTCCCCTTCCTCGTCCAGATCCCGTAAGCCTTCCATGCGAAGTATTTCGTACTCGCGCCGGAACGCACTCGGGCTGCCACCGTTGTCCGCATCGCTCAGACTATTGCCGGACTCGATGATCTCGTCAATCACCGGGCTACGTTTCATGCGCAGCGTCAGCTTTAACCTTCGCTCCGGCGTACGCATTAATGATTCCACCGCAGGCACCGAGGAAGAGGAAGGAGACAACTTGGAGCTGGTACTGCAGGCTTTCACGGTAGAGGCGGTAGTGACGGCAGCAAGCAACGACCCGTTCTCCGTCTGCGATGGTGTGGAGGAGCTGATCGCCATGCTGCTTATGCTGTTGGTACTGGTCCGTGTGCCCGTGTCCCGTTCCCGCCGCTCCCGATACGTCCCATCCCCGCCGTTCCCGTCCGCCGGACGTTGCTTGCCGCACTGCCGTATCTTCGACAGTATGATGTCGTCCTCGTCATCCTCGTCCGATACGGTCGTTGCGGGCGTCGGTTGCTCGCTGCCGTCATCCCTGCCGTGCGTAGTGCTCCCGACCGAGGTCGACTGCCCATCCCCATGACCGTGATGCACATCCCGTCTACGCGATCCCGTGCCCACGGAACGCTTCCCGGCCATCGTTAGACTATTGCTTGTGGGGTTGTGCACCGGATCGCGCGATACCGGCACCGGGCGTACGGCACCGGATGGCCACTGCCGTAACCGATCGACGTTCACCAGATGTGGTTCGTGCGGACCCGGTAAAACGGTCCGGCTACCACCACTACTACCACCATCGTCGTCCGTCGTTGAGACAGGTTTCATGCGCAATTTTAGCTTCAAACGATGCTGATCCGCTGTCGTCGGCGGTGCGGCACCCTTGTATCGCGCAGACGAAACCGATGAGACGGACGACACGGATGAAATGGAGCAGGACGATGAGGAGGAAGAGGAAGAGTAGCTGGACAGGACGGGACTGCGGTCGGTCGGTCGGTGCTTCTGCAGCCCGTACACCGACGATGAGCTCGTCGGGATGTTGTTGTGCACGGTGCTGTTCCCTTTACCTCCGCCGCCACCGTGCGTTGCCGGATGCTGCCACAGCACATCGTCCCCGTCATCATCGTTGTCCTCCTCTTCCTCTTCCTCCTCATACCCGTACTCCCCTTCAGCCGTGACGTCGCCTGTGTCCATGGCGCTGGCGTGTGCCTGTTTCCAAACATTAGGTTGACCACCGGCCGACCTTCTCCCACTGATAACCGAATCCTTACCACGCGATCGCTTTGTTGGTGATGGCTGCTTCCGGGTGCGAATGCTCGCTGGTGCCGCTCCTTGGCCCGTCCGTGGCTGTTGTAAGCGCTTCAGGAGCGGTCCGCCATCCTCCTCGGCAGCATTCGCACCGTTCGCACCATCCTCGTCTTCGTCATCTTCTTCATCCCGCGGTTTTGGCGTCTGTACCTTCGTTTTTCGACTTCGACTGCCCCGAGCCGATGGCGCCATCTTACCCGTGGCCGTCGTCTGCTCCTCACCCACCGTCGTGGTTGTAACCGTTGACCAACGCCTTCTCAACCGATCACTCTCACCATTTACGCTACCTTCACTGCCAACATCATCCATTCCAAGGCGGGACGCGTTGGAGCGTAACGCCGTGGAGGGTTTGGGTTTTGTCCCAGACTCCGTTGCTGCATCGTGGTCTTCCAGCAAGCGCAACATACCGCGCGTTACTCGGGGACTTACTTCGGATTCGGGATCCGCCACCGGCAGGCTCGTGGCATCCGCCGGTCCGCTTGTTTGCCCTGTGGCTAGGTTGGAAGCATTCGCCACCCGTAACGACATCCGACGGGTCATGATTTGCTGTGTGCCGTTGCTGCCACCTACGAGACTTCCGGGCCGTTTAGCCGACCCGTTCCCACCCTGTCCGTCGGGTGTTGTTTCACGGGGCCGCTTGCGACTCGTCGCTACCTGGGAGGCGGATCGGAGCGCTACCGACGGTTTGCGGTTGGTGGACTCGTCCACCCCAATGCCGGCAGCAAATGGGTTTGATTGCTGTTGATGGTGTTGGCCGGTATCGTTGTGCTGTTGTGTCGTCAAGGATGCTGGGTTCCGGAGTGCGTAGTACCCGTTCGGTGGCGTCCCGTCGAGCGTGTCGTCGTGGAACGTATAGATACTTCGGCTGCTGCTGGTGTACATACTCGCACGTCGCTTCTGGTTTCGTACGGAAGGCTGATCGAAGGGAAGATGCGTTTCCGCACCGGTGCCCGAATTGCACGAATGCATACTGCTACTGCTGCAATCATCATCGATCACAATGATTTCGTCGGCAAGATCTTTCGACCGGGATCGAATCTTCCCAGGCGCTACCGAAGCCGCCCGTCGCCGGGGGCCGTTTTCCGCAGAGTCTTTCTTCTTTTTCCGCTTCGTGTCGAGCGGCCCGTGTCGTCCGGTGGACGTTGCTTTCCGATTCGTCGGCTCGCCGTACTGTAGCGGTGTTGTGTCCACAATACTGTAACTGCTGTACCGTCGCCGGGGATTCGACTTCGTGCCGAGCGTTCTACTCTGATGCTGAAGCTTCCCATTCCCACCATCGAACGATTCGTCCCGCTTCTTGTATTGGGCCTTCGTACATTCGTCTGACTTTGCGGTGGACGCTTTCATACTGCTGCAGGTAGAGGAGCGAGTGGCACGTTTGAGGTGTGCCTCACTTTTCTCCGTCCTTTTTTTGCTACTGGCTGCGGTACCGTCTTCCACCTCTGTGCTGAACGCACCACTAGTGGACCCGTGTCCCCTTCCATGCGATGTCAACGATGAGACGACCGTTGCATTCGCACAGTACGGTTTCTGCTGGGCGAGTAGCATCTCCGCATCGTACTTTGTCATGCCCTTATCACGCAGTTCGCGCAGCGTCAGCATACCCAGTGCAGACGGTGGTTCCTTGCCGATCGCCGTCAACTTGGCGCTGGTCAGCTCCCCACCACCGGTCCCAACGTTGTTGCGTTTGTTTTTCATCCTGTTTAACCGGTTGTCGGTTTCCCGCAGCCGGTAGCGCACTCCTCCACCGTTAGCTGTACCGACGATGCCGACCACTACACCACCCAGCCCATTCGCTCCACCACCGGCTAGTGACGGATCGTACCCGGCACCAACGTCCACTTCACTTCCGGTGCCACTAGTACCGCCCATACTGCCACTACCGCTCGAGCTGGTATCGCCAGCCCCATTGTACAGGGCCGCACTTTCGATCAGCCTTGCACGGGCGGCAAACGCACCCGTACCACGCCTTTCGCACGTTTCACACTCACAGTAGCAGTTGTTGTCGCCGAAAAAATCTTCCCCATAGAAGCAGGTAATCTCCTCCCCTACTTCGATGTCACGCAGAACCTTTACGCAGGCCGTATCGCGCCCGGTTGCGACGAACTTGCAGTTTGCCCGGCAGTCGTGGTTGATGTATGCGGCCGGTCCTAACCATAGCTGGGCGCAGTTCTTACGGCAGCTGTACATCACGGAAAAATCATTCCGTCCTGGGTAAAGCAGATCCGCCTCCTCGCGCTCGCTCAGCTCAGCGATACAGCCGACCAGGCACTCGATCTTTTCGTTCTTCATCCAGCGCCGGGTGGAACAGATTTTGGCACCTTTCTGACCCTCGAGCGAGTAACGATAGCAGGCCTCGATCACAAACCCGGAATGCTGATCAAACACCCGTAGGTAACGGTAGATCTGATACAAAGAGTGAGAAAGGGAATGAATGTGAGTAAAATGGCATCATACAGGAGGAAAAAACAAAACTAAACAGTTGCTTACGTGTGCTTCCAGTCGCTTCAGTGCCAACTTGTTTTTGTTCAACACGGACCGTGGCATCCAGTTGCCGTTCATAAGCTGCTGGTAGCATTTGCCATAGTTTTGAGTCCGTATGAACTCCTCGATGATGTTCTTGATCTCGTCCTTGTTTGCCTTGAGCGGTCGATACTTAAGGCTCATCTTGTGTGTCTGAAACCCGAGTATAGTGTCGAGCACCAGCCCGGTTGCGAGATCGTCATTGTCGGACAGTTCCTTCGGTGTCATGCCCGTGCCGGGGCTGGCAACCTGAGCCAGCCTGTGTTGGTGGTTGCTGGCGCGTGCTTGCTGCTGTCCGGCACTGCCCGATGCGTGTCCGGACGACGCTACCACCATCCTGCCGGTGCTGCTGGTTGCGTTGGTAGTGGTGATGCTGGTACCGTCGTCACCGGGCGACGCCTCGGTTGTTCCACCACCGCTACCAGCACCGGACCGCGTTGGGTGGATGGTACCACAGGACGATGCCGACGTGGAGGACGTGGTCGTGGAGGTGGCCGCTGTTACGCGCTCCCCTGCCAGCTGTAACCCTGCCGATGTTGCTGCTGGTCCTGCTGGCGTGAACGACGACGACGACGACGGTTTAGCCTTCGTATCTGCTCCAGCGTGCTGCCGCTGCTGCTTCCTAGTGCTGGACGGTCCGGTAATCCTAGCGGCGCGACGCTGACCACCGCCAACGCTGTCGCCCGTCACCACAATCCGCTGCTGCGTCGCCTTTCCTGACGCCGTCCGCCTACCACCCGCACTGCGTCCACCTTCGTCGGATGTTTCTACCGCAGCCGCCACCACTTCCGTTGGTTTCGTACCGGTTCTACAGCTAGCGAGTAGCTACGCACCAGACGGAAACACGCAGGAATTGAAGTCCCACCGAGAACTGTGTCTTACTTTAGTGTTCTAGTCAACCTCCGGCGAGCGATTGATTGGGTTGGGACCTCAAGGGTATGGCTGCGGTGCCTATAATGATGATGTTGGCAGCATTCGCACTACTATTGCTGCATTCTTAACCTAAAATGGAAGAGGAAAGAAATAACATCAACCTTTTTTTCAAAGCCATCAACATCAAGCAAACAACTTTACAACCATTATTCCATAAAATGTTTGCACACACCAACATACGCCGTGGCGTACAAACCGGTCCAGGCAGTGAGATGGTATTCAAACGATTGATTCAATTGTTTGTAACCATTTACTAAACAATCTTTCCATTACGAAGAATTGCACTAAAATACTTTATTGCTTCTGACGGCAAACTGTTGTCAATTGATTTTTATTGATTAGTTCGCTGTAATTCACGGATACAAATAAAATCAACACACTCACACACGATCTTCATGCTTGTGTGTCTTGGACAATGTGCTGTCCGTTTTCTCCTCACTGAAGTCATCTTCCCTTTAATCAACGAATCGATATGATTTCCTCATTGAATTGTTCAACATACGTAAACAAAGGACCGTTTTATTGCCATAAACGAAAGCAATCCAGTTGTTATAAACAGGTAGAGAGGCAAAACACAACATTTAACCTTGCTGCATCCATAAGCAAATGTGAAGTAAAGACGGGGAGGTATTTTTATTGACTTGTTCTTGAAGGAAAAATATCTGAACCCACTGCAGAGCAACCACAGCTCTGTAAGTTTCTCGATTAACTAAACTTCAATATCACAAACCTCATGCGTGAGCGTAAAGGGAAGAACTAAAATAAATGTTGCTCTAAAACAATGGTGAAGATATCGGTGTACTCACACATCGAACATCTTCCCGCAGATGGAAGTCCCATCTTCCATAACACATCCTTTTTTACACATTAAGCAACTAAATGTATGAGAAATTATACATTCTAATGATATTTTGTCAGTAGTATACCTCAATAAAACTAACTTTTTAATTCGAATTTGTGATACTGTCAATGCTAAGTTAACTTAGTTGAGCGCGTACAATTTTGTATGATATTTTCATGAAAATCTTCTATAAAGCACAATATTTCGGCCGTTTACCATAACAGCAGATGAAAGGTGTGATAGACCGCACAGTTCGCAGTACTGCCAATACAGCGTTCTAGAGTTCTAATCTAGGAATTTTTGGTAGAACTGGGGTAACACCTTAGTAAGTAAAACTTCTCCCAATAGTAACGAGGTCGCGGGATGTGATTGTTTTTAAAGACAGATTCGCACTCCTCCATTAACTCGTCCTCTGTTGGATATTTGAACCCTTGCTTTGGAATTTTCGGTACGCATTTGTGCATCATATTTTCTAGCAGGGTGGTTTCGCGAAGCTAATTATCTTAGGGTTGTTTAGCATGAGTCCGTATCCGTATGTGTACGGCTGTATTTGCTTCACCTTATGTACCTATTGCCGACAAGTCAATTCCATGCACGTATCGGTGTGTTGGTGAAATCATCTCATCTACTTGTTTTGCCACCCCCTCCCTAGAGCAGTTTTCTTTGTTATACCCTGCTGCAAATGCAGCTGCATCTCGATCGTTACTCATGCGAGATTGTCTAGACAAAACGGTTTGAGACGCTTTCTTCTAGATTTTTTCTTACGCCTTCCTACCTCGCCAAATCCCACATGTACAGCGAATACATGCACGGTGGGGACGTTTATTGCCCTGGTTGTGCTGCATCATGCGCAACCAGTGACACTGTGTAGGTGGTATCAACGATTGAAAGGTATTGAACTGTTTCATCCGTGTAAAAAGTTGGCATCTGCGTCGCAGTTGGAGTTGGAGTTGGAGAAACAACTTCTTAAACCAACATTAAAATTGCGTTTGATGGACGGAACCTGCACGACATATGCAACGTAACATCTAGAGTGGAGAGTGTGGTTGATGGCTGCTGGTTGTTTCTTACTGCCGTTTCGTGGACAAATATTTTCGGGAATGTGTTCCTGTACAGCTTTTCCGTGCTTGATAGATGCGCTGCTGTTCGATTTTTACCTTTAGCAGGTTGGGAAATTGGAAGGCCAACATTCTGTTGCCACACCGCTCGCGTTTGATGGCCGAGAAAGGCGTACGTACAGTGAGCAAGAGTAGTGTTGAGCGAGAGCATATGAAAGAGAGGAACAAGAAAGAGCGAGGCTCGTCGATATAGAAAAGTTACCCTCATTGGGTGGAAAATTCACAACCAAATTTAGTTACGTTTTCACCTCGGTATTCCTTCTACCATTCATTCTCACAACACTAAACGTTGCGAGAGCAGATGATGAAAACGGAATAGTTTGCTGCACAAATCAAATGCACAAGAGGCGAGTGTGTGCCTTAAGTTTCCCAGCGGTCAAAATTTTCACTAAGCAGGCTTCACAAGCTACTTATGAAGGCACTGTGAAGCCTGCCTTTTTGCACATGTGTTTGTGTAAAGCGCAGTCGCTACGTAGGTGTGGGTGCGTTATTTCCTGTGCATAATGGGATTGTCATCAATTCAAATGGACACAAACTGAAATATTTTATTAGTTTACTAAACTAATATATTTTATTCAAATATTAAGCAACTAGCTGCTGCAGCTTTCACTCACTTTGAAATATGTGCAACTCTGTCGGTCAGAAAATAAAACAAAACCAATATTACCAAACAGTTTAATTGATTAACTTAAAATTGTAAAAAAAATGCACTCATCTGATTTCACTTTTTATCCTTGCTGCATGATTCTTTGTTTATTGTAATCGCATGTCCAATCACTTTGGGTTGAAATTGTGCCGGTGGATCCTGAGTTGATGAAAGAAGAATTTAAGTTCGATAAGACTATGTAAATCCGTTTAATTCAGCGACTTACCGAAGGTCTTGCGCGGCCTGAAACGTTTTCAGTGTCTCCTTGTTTCTAAGAAAATTTGACCATGCATTCATCACTTTGCTCATTGTATTCCTTTCGGAATCTCTGGCTCACCTTCTCAATCACTTGAAAATTGTTGGCTGTTTCGATACGAATCCGTTTTCGAACAATTGTATGTGCTTGAAAAGTAATTTATGTTCTTTTAACTAATGAAACCTTTTCACGTCGAAGTCAAAACAAAGTATGACCATGGATAATAGCCGGTCCTGTCAAAACGATTTTTATACACACACACAACCACACTGGATAGATCTTCGTGTAAATACACAAGGTGAAGCGCGGCCAACTTTGGCAAAGTGCGAGAAGAGTGAGACAAGAACATGCTTGACGAACGAAAAAAAAACAGAGGTAGCTAGTGTAGAAACGTAAAAGCATTGGCTAACGTTGGTTGGAATGGGATGAAACGCAGGGAAACGCATGAAAGTTTGACTGCGGGGTCGTCTTACTAAGCGCATGAGAGAGGGAGCTAACGCAATGGAGCAACGTATTTCTTCTTCAAATGGATAGTTTATCTTTCCTTTTTGTTGGATGGTTGATTGATTTACTGATTGGTAGCGTTTTAATTGGTTGATTGACTGTACACACACGGACGCACACACCAATACATCACGCACACACACTCGCGCAACGAACCGTACCGGTCAAGGTAGGAATATGCAAAAAAGGGGGGCAACGTAGACTAGATTGCCAGCCATAAAAATGCACTCGATTGCACTCGTTTGTCGTTTCATCACAGTTTCCGTCTTTCACTACCAGCATGCCACCAACACCACCATCACTGGTTCTCCTTTCAAACGCAATTCACACTTCGGTTTTCCACCTCACACCCCAGCAGTTTCCACATCAGCTTCCTTGTTTCTACTCCAGCCGACGACAGAGAAATATCATTTTATGAAGAAACATCTGAAAACATTTCGTTTGTGTAACACAAAATCAAGTACAGCTTCGTCGGAGAAATGAACATCGAGCTAAAACTAACCTCTCCATTTACCACGGCACACTTACACAAACACACACACATAAGTACAGCTTCATATTGGCAAATTTAGAACATCACTTACTGCGATCGATAAGCTGTCGGACAGCCAGACTGATCTGCCGAAGGAGCTGTCAAAATTGAATGGCTCACCCTACACGAATGGGCAGCTGAGAAAACAATAGGATGGTGAGAATAATTTTACGTTTGAGAGAAAGAGCGTGAGTAAGAGAGCTTATTCGAACTCTAAAAGAACAGTATGAGACACGACACAAAGCTACCAGAGGGCAAATTTTTCTCGACTAACGCAAAAAAAAATGCATACGAGCTATGAAAATTTGATACAGGAGCAAACTGACTGGAAAATTCTCAGCTTTTCACATGCGAGCATCATCGTATGAGTGTGTTATTTGACGATTGAATAATACATACGCACACACTAGCAACAACATAAAATGAGAAAAAGTTCCACCAATGCGTACCAGCACACACACACAGACTTACTCTCTGCTCCAAAATGACGCACAATAGACGTACCCATTTTCCAGATGACATTGAGTCCGTTTTATCTCTGAAAAGTATCGTTGAATAGTTCTTGCAAACATTCAAAGTACAGCGTACTGGTTCAACCCTCGTAAGGAATTTCGCTACAGTTTTTCTTTAAAAAAAAACTCTTGAAGCCTGTTGTCACTATGGCAGCTGATTTGGCTGACATTTAGAGAAGTCACTTTACCCGTTGTTATTGCCCTCTCGCTTGTTTTGTATAGATAAAAAAACGACAGGCCAATAGTTTTCTGGCTAAGCATTCGGGATTGATAATTGCGAGAAGCAATGAGATAGAAAAGAAACACCAGCTTTCTTTTTGTCATTTAAATGCGTGAATGTTTGTTCGACGCTGATGAGACAGAGCTGGTATTTGTTACCGGTCTGGTTCATAAATAAATGTGTGTGTGTGCGTGTGCGCGTACAGTTGGGGAATCGATTCGAAGATTCAGTGTGAACGACCACCGTACCATGGGATTTTTCTCTATCAATCGTTCATCTGACTCACCTCACACATACCTTTACCGTTTACTTTAGACCTTGTCCACACGAGACCTTTTTCTACACGAGACACGAGGGTATTTGGAGATTTTGACATCGGCTTGAACTGGCATTTTTGCTTGGTCTTGGCTTACTGAAAACATCATCCACCGAGTTCGCCCTACCACCCATTTCGAATCAAACGACTACAATTTTGCATTTGCAGATAATTGACAATTATTTGATGCTGTTATCCAAGAAGAAACGAAGTCTCGAACGAAGCGATGTCAAGATCAACGCACAGATCCATACTAAAGTAAAATTTGAATAAACAAATCACTAACACATAAACACGGACATCTAACTGTCAAAATGATATCCAAGATGGTGGCACCAACACTCGTTTTTACACACTTAAGAGTGCAAGCAAAACGTAAACAAAATGTCTTGTAGACCGATAAATTCTACTCAATAATAATCTAACCAACTATCTAATTGGTATCTTAACTAGTTTTGCAAACTGGGAAACCGGACTTCTTTGTACGGCACGATGTGATGAATAAGATCTATAATAAACGCAACACACTCTCACTTGACGTAAAACAGTTGTTATAGCTTCCGGAATACAATTGATCCCAGATACGAGAGGCCTACACCTTTCTGGCTCTCGTAAAAAAGAACCCCACTGCACTCTCATTGTACTCGTGCGCGTGCATTTGTTTGAATACTTCACACACCCCGAAAACAACGGCAAATGAATGAGGGAGAAAGGCAAAGTTAAAGGGACAAAGAGAAAGAGAGATGGTTTGGCTTTGGTTTTTAGCTTGCGACAGAATGCGTGATTACTTTACACAGCTTTTTAGCTTTACTCGTTTTACAACCACTACGATGCCACAACAGAAACAACTATGACGACAGGTGCCCGTTTGCAATGGAGAGGATTGTTCGTGGGGCTGGCTGCTCTTCCTCACATTGCTTTTGTCTTACCTAGCTTCTAAAACGCTGCTTCTGAGACCCTGCACAACTTCTTGCCGGGCGTACGCATACACACTGTCGTATGTAGCGGAAGATAAGCACGGGGCTGCCCAATGCACCATAGCCGTTTTTCTTCACTGTTTCGTGCAGCAGTAAGAGCAGTAATGACAACTAACGAATCTATCTCTCGCTCTCTATCCCTACCTATCTTCGCTCTCTATCTTTCATGAATGATCACCCCAACAAATCATTTGGACTCATCATTTACTCTTTTTGCCCATTACGCAGGAAGGAGTAAAAAGAATGATTAAATCGTGTTGTTTCAAATTTTATAGTTTCCCTTGTTGCTTGCCGACTCGCTTGTGCTACCCTTCTTTTACTATCTGCTATTGCTCTTTCTCAACCTACACCTATATCGGATATAAAATTGCTGTTTAAAGCCATTTCAGACAATCGAGATAAATTCATTTTGAACAGAAATGGTCTGCACATAAATGGATGTTTGTAAGTGCAGTCCTGCGTTTCTGCTTTGTGGTATATTATTGCTAATTGCGCATAAAAATGCTTTGTACAAATTAGTCGATTCGACACTTCTCGTTTGTGTGAAGTTTCTTTGCACACCAACACACCAACACGATATATTCAAACCAACCCTGGCTTTCCAATATGGCTGCCCTCGTACTCGTATTCAAGAAAGGCAATACAAACCGTCTGGTACGCACTTAACACGCACACAACCACATATACGCAGCAGCGAAACCACACCAAACAAACCTACACTTCGCCATCTTGGCTTTTTTTTTGCTTTAATTAGCTGCCCAGAAGGAAAGTTGCTAATACTTACGAATTTCTCATCGGTCTCCGAGATAAAGCCATAATTGTATGGTACACACTCGCGGTCAACCTTATGACAATTGAAATGTATAGATTGAATCGTTGCTTCCTGCAAATGTGCTGCCAAGTCTGCGTTTTTTCTTTCTCTTTTCTGCAGGGCTATTTTCACGGGTACGGCCCTACGCATCGATTGTAGCACGGAAAACTGCTGGCTGCGGAACGATGAAAATACAGGTAGATTTTCTGTCCGCTACTACCACACACAAACATCGCAAATGAACTGCTGCGCATACAGTGAACCTGCTGTCGATTGCATTCTGTCATCTGCTGGATCTATAGTGTCGCTTACACAACGAAGAAAGATGCGAGATTTATACGGAACTCTAATGAACGATTTGCTGAAATTATCTGGAAAAGTAACATTTATTGTTCGCTTGTCCTTCTATTTATGGCTTCTTTGATTTATAATCACTCGCAACAGAATTTCAAAAATTTATTTAATTTCAGCGTAAGGCCGCGCGGTCGGACGAGAATTATTTGCGAGACTGTTATTACTTTACCTGAGACATCAAATCATTTCGCTGCTCGTACTCGGTCAATCCTCCAATGTGGGCGAAATTCAAACGAAAGGGCCCTTATTCGAGATTATCATCTATCAAGATAATCGTTATAATGTACACAATCGGAGATCGCTTCTAGAAAATTTTGGAGTTTTGACCATTGCACCAGAGAAAATAACGCCGATCGGATTGGTTTAAACGATGTTAAATTCTCATCTTCGTGCTCGGGCTGTGTGAAAATTCTGTCTCAACATAATATCAATATACGCGACAAATTTTTCGCCAAAGCTAATCGGAAATTGATAACAGTTTGAGCTGATCAACCAAGTTCCGAACTGCCCATCGCTACACAGTTCAGTTCAGGATCAGTAGTTCTTGTAGGCTTTCGTATAAGAAAGTTTTACGCAGAGTTTTATTTTCAAGCAAATTCGAAACAGGGTTTTTATTTCCGAAAATAAATAAAGTGTCATTTTTTTAACTCTCCAAAATCTATCGGCCACTTTTTGGAAATATGTTAGCTGTTGATCTAACGATTCTAGTTTATAGTCAACCAAAACAAAACTTGTCCCGTGTTCGTGAAATGAATCAAACATATCAACAACAGTATGTTTTCACGTAAAAACTTGTTTTTGTAAAACTTTTTTACGATTTTTTGACGTACGTGATGGACGCTATTGTCAATTGCCAAATTTCAAACAAATTGTCGAGTGAAAATGAGACAGACGAGCATGCTATCTCGTGTTCTCGGAAACCATCTTCGTAAACGGATCGGCCACCCAGTAAACAAGTTCGCACTGCATGCGGAGTGGAATCGTGAATGTACTTGCCAAGTAAACGTCAAGGCGAAAAGACGTACACGCGGGACGGTGCGTTTGTTGGTAGCGTGCGTAGTTCGTTTCGTTTTACCCAATTTATTCGTTGATTTATCATAGACCTATCAGAAAACAAACACCCAGTTCACCTGTCCGTCTCGCAAACAGTGACTGTGAGTAAAGTTTACTCAGGGGGTAAATATCATCGTTCACGTTACCTTATTATTAATTGTAAGCTGGTGGTGCGACATATTTGTTTTCGCCTGACATAAAGGAACCCATTCTTCAATCAAAATCGCTTTTCAACCCTAGTGAAACGCGTATGTGTGCATATATAGCATTCAATTTTGTTTTCACAGTAAATGGTGAAAGTGACACCCGGGATTCACGGTTTGGAGTTAAGTTTCTATTATATATCAATTATCTCAAGCAATACGGCCGTCCTACGCGCATAAAAAGGTGGTGATAGTGAGCTGTAGGTCGCGTCCCTAAATCCATACATACTTTATTTTTCGTAAACGTGATTTTTGCGGACGAAAATGGTACTAACGAAGAATGAAAAAACTGTCCATCGACGCCAAATCAAGTCACCGGTGGCGCGGTACAAATATTACCGGTTTCCAAGCTCGCGTACATTTGTGGTTGTGTAGGTTTGTATGCGATAGCTGAAAATCATTCACGACGCTCAGTGGTGTGCGTAAGTGTGTGTGAAGACGGGCGTGTAAAATATAGCATGCGAATGTAGGCTCGCACACATTCACACAAATCACCTTCTTCATTTTTTTCGCTACATAACACTGTCAGCTCTTATAGGCTTGCTATATGCGACTTGATTTAACTATAACCGGCATATTTGTCTGATGTCCCTATGCCTAAGGGACGGGACACAGTCCTGTTGAAAAATCGTTTTAATACAGATCGGGAAGTCGACCATTTCCGGCTGTATGTTATGAAATTCTAGTGGGCAGTTCGTGTTTTATTTACAATTTTCTTTCATTTTCTATCAACATATTGACATCTAATTTACGCTTGCGAGCGAGCAATAGCTTACCACGGTGATCTAGCATGAAGGCATTCAATTCGTGTGTAAAATGGTCGTAAAGTGTCAGCTGGGCAATGGCTGACACCTGCTGCTAGATAGCACGTTGCCACAGCTGAAAACGTTTAGCAAATCAGTGAATAAAACGTGATCTTGTAATTAAGTTGCCTGCTATTGCGAAGAGCCCAAATCTCGTTCGTTATCAATAATAGTAATTACGTACGCAGTTAGATTGAGGGAGAGTATTTTCACTGTTGGGACACCCTTATTTGCTAGCTATCTGATTATCAATTATATTTAAGTCAACATTGGTTGCTACTGATATGTTTGTTGGTAACCGTAAATGGATATTAATATACATATAAACAGGATCGTTAAAAGTGGGAAAACGTGATACGAAAGTGATGTTAGGCATAAGGCTTTTGTATTCTTTGTATGTGTGAGTGTAAGTGAGTGCGTGCGCGTATATGTTCACTCTGCAATCAATAAAACTACCACCGAGCAAGAAGCACGACGGGTGCGAAAGTGAAACCGAAGACTTCAATCAACCCGATTAGCAAGCAAAAAGGCAAAACCCTTACTCACACTTACAAACCAAACAGATTTCAAACCCGTTGAAACAAAAAAAAACTAGGGAACTATCCCGAGAGATGGGTATTAATCTAAAAGAATTTTTCCAATTTATGCACCAAATATCTAAAACCACACATGTTTGAACGAACAACTAGCAGGGTTTGCTTTTATTTGATCAAAGATAATCTGAACACCGTGTGTGATTGTAATAACTTCCCCATGAATACAGTTTTTCTTACAAGTGAGACCATTGTTTTGAGATCCACTACCGCCCAGGGTATATTTATCCGGTCTCAATCAAATTCTGCATTACTACCGAAACTTTAATTTCAAGCTCCTAGTTTTGGTGATTCTTACGCAAAAGAAGCTATTCTTCTGCTCAGTGCAAATAAATTAAAAAACTGCGCTTTAGTTTACAATTGTTTAATTTTCACAAGAAACTATGGCTTTTTATGTGTTTTGCAAGGTTAGCCATAGCGTGTCTGCCATTATGTCATAATAAACATTTTTGCCGAATGGGTACTTTTGACAATCATTGCTAGCTATTTAGTGGAAACAACATAGATTTGCAAACATTTTACCATTTGTGATAAATTGTATAGATTTTTAATTTTAACATAAAAAATCATTAGTTAGCATGCTTTTACGCCACAAAATGGTTACGGTTGGTTGATCGAATTTGCCAAAAAGTTGTGCGAACCTGAGTGGTGTGGTGCGCAGATTGAGCGTTGTCGGCAACAGCGAAACGCCGCTACGAAAAAAAAGAACAAGGCCTATTCAGGAAGAATTTGTTGAGGAAAATAGTCGCATTCTCTGCTCACATTGCAATGGTAAGTTTCTTTTAATACCTGAGCGCTTACAAGATGCGTTTGGTAGTGGTTTTGCAACAAAGTTTTCATTCGCCACTTGGCGTACAAAATGGACGTCCGATAGGCCCTGATCGATACTTTCATTTGTCGCGTAAAGAAAGAATGGTCGTATGCAACGCGTTGCACAGGCTAGTCGAGAAGAAAGTTGACCCGTTTGCCAGAATAAAAACGGTGGAATATGAAGGATAATGGAAGAAAAGGGACTAAAAGGACACAACGCTGTACAAACATCCGTAGAGCATTTTCCCGGGACGAACGAGCGAGTGCCGAAGAGAACGCGTTAGAAGGCGTCAGTCCATATACATAATGTACAAGATGGTTTTTTTTATAATGTATATCTGCAGGCGATAAAGTTGATACAGAAAGGATACTCCCAGTGCCCAGTGTGTCGTGCCGAGCACCTGCTGCCATTGATTCCGTGTACGTGCGCGTAGGTGTGTTGGATCTGAGCGCGCGCGCGCGCGCGCTCGTGTGTGTTTGATTTGTGCGTGGGCGCGTTTATAGTGTTTGTGTACGTGTTGGTGTGTTTATGTTTTATCCTGTCGGGTGTCGGGTCCGGTATGTGCGGTTAGTGCGCATACGTTTCCGACGAGCGTGCGCTTATATGCGAGCAGTGAATGTACCCGTGGGAGAAAGTGCAAATGCAAGTGGTGTAGGACGAGCGATCCGGCTACAATAAAAGCGATTCTTCAAGCAACCGAATACCCGGGCGTCCCAGACAGAGGAAGCAGCCAGGAAAGTGATAAGCCACACGTGGATAGCGAACAGGGCCAGATTCAAGTGCTGCCTTATCAAAACGAGTAAGTGTACGGGCTGATTGCGGCAAGGGGGGCGAGAAGATGGAGGAGTTGGGAAGTGAGCTTATCAAACTTTCGTTTCATAACTATGAAATAACAGATTCACAATTCAGCTTGTTCATCGAGGGTTCCTCATATTTACTAGCATCAGCTGTTACAATTTACTTGCTTTAATATTTATGTCACTTAATAGGAATACTAACAACAAATGCCGTTTGTGCGTTGCTAATTTAATATTCCCATAGAATCATGATAGCTGTCAGATTTTGAAAATATATACCATTTGGAAAATATTTAAATGAACGCAAAGAATAAAGCTCTGTTAATTGTTTGCCATTTTCTTTATCTACGCAGATGACGTTCTAAGAATCGCCCCGTCATCAATGGTATGACCGATCCGATTCGCTTCTCTCTGGGTGGTAAGTAGTTTTGCTGCGCATAAGTTCCATTCCCTGGCCGTGGTACATCACATACAATGTCCTCTTTCCGTTCCTGTGTTCGCAGGTGCAGCGGTCAAAATGGACCATTTCCATACCGCGCTTGATCCGCGCAAGCAGGAGCTACTGGAGGCACGATTCCTCGGTGCACGGGTAAGCCCTACTTTAATAAGATAGACACACGAGAGTGTCCATGATGGGTTCGTTGATGATACGGTGCGAGGGTTAGGATTTTTGTATTTGGTTTTGTCTTGGTTTGCTTGCTTTTAGGGATACATACAAAACGACGTCCAAATTGTGATGCTGTAAAGAATGAAGGAGTGATGCGTAAGCCAGGGCATCTTATCTGGGTGTATGTATAGCGACATACATTCGGGGCAACGCTTATCTGACCGTTCGCTTATTATTTGCCATCGTCATCGAACTGCCAAATTTGTTTCGCATACCGTTCGGCGAAGATTAGTTGCGGGTGCCATTGCTGTGGACGAATTGTCATCATTGAACCGCAAAACATTAGGAGAAGACTAAAAATAGTTACCCAAGCAAAAAACGAAATTACAGCGTGAATGGGACGTGTTAGAAAATGGTCTAGAGAGTGATTGTGCTTCTCTGCTGCTTATGCTGGTATAGCGCATTTAATGCGTGACGTAGCGTTGCATCGAGTGTTTTTTTTTGCATTATCGTCTGGGTGCCTCGCTCTAACCTCCATTGGGCCGTTGTGAGCGGAAAGCAAAAAGACCCCACCGCTCACCAAAACCGCCCAGAAACGGTGAAGGTTTTCGTTTTGTGCGTATTTTCTTCTTGCCACCGTTTGTTAGAATGTGGCAGAAAAGCACAGCCTTACGGCGAGCAAAATGGCGCACGCACAGCAGCGTTACAGCGGTGCGAAAGGAGCGCGTACCGTTGTACCCGGACAACACAAGAACGACGAGCATTTTCGGATGCACGTTACAGCCGGGCGACAACGGGCGTTTCGGGTAGGGAAAAAGGGGCGAAAAACGGTGCGGCCTTTTGTTACGCGCTGCTGTAGCTACAGGTTAGAACGCTACGGTTTCGCGTTGCGCATTCATTCGTGCGTGGAATCGAATGTGCGTAAGAGCGAGACTGTTGGAGATACGCTGCACATCGAAAGGTACCCGCGTGCGCCATTCTATCGCATCCTTCCCGGCAGCCGGAAGGATGGACGAACCAATTGGCAAACCCCCAATACACATGGGTACGTCTGTTTGCTAAGGCACCACCACACCAACCGGATTCGTTTTGCCCCGGGGCACCGAAAGAGACCGGCGGAAGGGCGAAACTGCGTTCTAGCAGTCCGTTTTTAAAGTCTATATGAATAATTTGCTAGAACGAAACGAAACGCTCGAAACTCGGAGCGTGTCGAAGGTTGTCGGCCGACATCTTGGGTCAGCGATGATGAAGAGCGCTGCACAGTGGGAAAGAATTAGGTTATTTTATCGACAAACACGGGCAAGGTATACGGTTCCCATCCTCCAGCAGCACTGCGCCATGCATGACCGAACAGAACGGAGAGAGCAACCGACGGTTTGCGAGCGTTAAAGAGTGGCCTTACCAGCAAGGAGGGAAAAACAAAACCTCCCAAAGAAAAAAATGGGGTAGGTGGAGCGATCCGGATCGTGTATCGCGAAATTGGGAGCTAAATTTTCCAGCAATGGTCTGCTGGATGGTAGCAGCTGCCTGCTCTCTTTGTATGCGTTGTGTGTGTTTTTTTGCTGTTGCTTGCGTAGGTTAGGCGCACGGCAACGAGCGCACATGACGCGGTCGGTGATGCTGTGACAGGAACCGGCCATTCGCTTCTTTCTACCGGATGATGGTTGGGCAGCAACGTCAGTCGTAACCGTAGCAGTGGTGTTGGTAGTGTTGCACACCAACGACACACGGAAGTTCACATCCTGCACGGTAGTGTCCTGTGCCCGTTGTTGTGAGCATTTTCCTGGAGAATCCCGCAATAAACACTTCCACCAATGGATAGACGCTGGTGGTGCTTTAAATAAACGGCAATGACAGGTAAAGGGTTTCTCTTCCAATGTCTTGTCACTACACCCACCTTACTTCTCCATATTTGACGTTAATGTCCGTCATCTTGTTGACACGAAGTCTGCAATAGTGACCAAGACAAATTGCATTATACTTTGCTCAAACTTTTCGAGACATTTGAGTACCCCCGTAGCTCAATGTACATCGGTAGCACGCAAAATGGAGTAAAGTTTGTCGTGCAGTAGCGACCAGACTTCCACAAGTCGGCAGGTAATAGGTAGGCAATGTCAGTAAGCAGACATTTCGGCGCATGTCTCTTCTAAGTGAGTGCCTTTCTTTTCTTTTGCCTGCTGCCCTGTGATTGCTTCCGGGTTAGATGCCTCCTCCTCCTCCTCCTCCTCCGTGCCCCCCCCCCCCCCATCCACTCTTGCGTACATTCATTTCGAAATTTTGGAAAACCCTCGCCTGCAATCGCCCGCGTGCACAAGAACTCGTAACTCGTTCCTGAGTTCCCCCGGTGTAGATACTCACGGTTTGTCTCTATGCACTATAAGATGTGTGACAAACGGAATTTTGCATACCTTCCAAAAATAGTTGGTAGCATCGAGTTTTGGTCGCACATTGACCCGCAGGATTTTTCACAACCTTCCCACCCCCTCTCCCACCATGCGGTTCCTTCTTCGCTCCATCGTAAGGGAAACGAGAAATAGGCAAATTTGGGGATGGGAGTGAGTATAGCTATCCGTTGGTTGGCTCGGGCGCAAATATATAGATTTATTTATACAAACCGGTGGACCTACTGGGTGGGGCCCTCCCTATTGTGCGTGTGTGTGAAAAGGGTTTTCCGAATTTTCATCACCCTGGCGATTGGGACTTGGGTGTGAGTGGGACCGGGAAGGTTTGGAATCATTAAGGGCTAGGCATATATTGGAACACGATGTTCGCATCTTGTCGCATATTGTGCCATGTACGTATACTCTGGCGCGTACACACACACACACACACACCCTCGTGATGTGTAGCGGTATATTTGCATGCTGCTGTTTAGCGCATGACGTAATAAGAGCGGTGTCCCGCAAAAGCGCAAAGATGCCTAAGAAATAATGGCGAATCGATCCCCGGGCGGTTTGTTCGAGTGTGGTCGAGCTTGTGCATGTTATCAAACGTTTCGTGGTGACAGCACCGAACCACCGTTCGGTGGACATCTATCGGGCAGTTTTGAATGCAACGGGGGGTCTCTCTGTATGCGGAGCAAAGATTAGATTGGTCGTGTTCGGAACGCTTGACGATAGAGGCTTCCGTTGGAGTGGAATGTGTGATACGGTCACGTATTTATATAAACACACGCACACACACACACCGACTCGTACGACAAAATGCACATCGATTTTACGGTTTGAGCACCGTGGTGTCTACACCTTTTTTTCCGTTTTTCTGCATGCTCAAGCATAAATGGCAACGGTGCGGCCCAGCAAATGAAGAGGTAGCAGTACACGCGCCGCATTTCATTCCCAAAATGTCTGCGTGTTGGTGTGAGCTTTGCTCTTTACCGACGCGCTTTGATACGGGGTATACTGTATCGGAATCATTTTTCTCCGCTTATTTAGGGGCTGCCCGGTTTCGCTTCGCCCCGGCATGCTTTCGCATCGGTTATTGTATCTGCCCATCCTCTCGTGTCTGTGTGCGTGTGATTTTTGTTGCTGGTGTTGTTGTCCACAAGAACATACCCGGCGGAGAACAGAAACAGAGAAGGAAACGAAATCCCCAGCCCAGGCTGGTGCAAAAGTGTGGCAACACTGTAAAAATCAATGACGTCTCCCTTTATCTTGCCATCGGGTGGATTTCGGCCGGGAATGTGCATCGCTGCAAATTGCACTCTATTAATGCACGGATGCACCTTTCGGTAGAGCAAGATTTCTGCCGCATTCGCTTCAAGACCAAACCGTGCAGACATTCTCTAGAATGGAATGTTTTTTCATAGTGTCACCGAGATAATCTCTCCAGCACAGCGGGGTCTAATATTCCCTTTAACAGATGGCGATTCTTGTAAAATGAATAAAAAAAAACACAACATGCCGTACTCTCTTTTGTGGGCTTTCTTGTTTGCCTTCGTTGTATGGACCGTAGAATCCATCGAAGATATACGGGAGTCGTTAGGGCAGGTAGCGAGAAATGACACAGAGGTCGTGTGAGAGCACATCCGGAGCGATAAGCCGTGCTTTTCTCCTGTTCCTGCTCGTTGTCTTCTGGAGGCTACCGAGCGCTTGGGGCATTGGCAGGTCAAATAGTGGAGGCGATAAGTGCAGCGTTTAGCAACACCGCCCGACCTTGGATTGATTCTTCACTGGAACCCTGAGCTTTTTAGGATCTGTTTGCAAGAGTTAAATGTATCATAAGGTGATGAAACTTATCTTCTTTACCAAACAAAAAATATATCGACTCCAAGGTTCCACAATTTTATTTCATGTCACTCTGCGCGATATGTTGTTGTATTTTTGAGAAATCCCTTGAAGAGAGAGGACTGGACGGTTAGTGAGTGTGCTCAGGGAGAGCGAATGCGAAACACCACATTTTTAAAAAAAACTGGTTATTTTGCAATCTTCCCGATCACACATGTACGTCATGGTAATGGAAGCTGTACCAATAAATGGAATATATATGGCAGAAGCAGATGTAAAGCAGACACCATCCGAAATACTGTATCTTTAACGTTCTTGCTTTCTTGCTCACGAAGGTCATCTGTACCATGAGTGTGTGATTAGAGTGAGGTTTATATTAGATATAAAAGGACTCCTCGTCTGAAGAATGGTTATTCGGGTTTGCTGCTACTAAGCATCCTTGTTGGGGAATTGGGAATATACGCCTTCGTACCGTGAAGAACTCTGGAAGAGGTCGACGTACGGTTCGGCGTGAGTGTCTGATACGGTAGGGTTTTTTTTTTGCCTTATCAGTGTAGCTGGGTCTACCACATTCGGTTAGCAATACAACCTTATTAGGTCAAACGCTTATAAAGCATCTCACAATATTGTGGAAGCCGCCCTAGCGCTAGCTACATTGATGTTGCAATCTACCGTTCTAAGTACATCCAAACAATATATCTCCAACGAATTTGCTATTTTGAACCGTTCCGCTTTCACTGCGCCCAAAAGCAAACACAAAACCGCAAGGCAATGTTTGGCAAGTCACGGTGGAGTCGGTGGATACTCCCATGTGCGAGTTTTGTTGAGACTCACTGCTCCAACCGTCCTGCCGAGTCTGGCGTGTGAGTGGCGCCTGCTGATATTGGGCCGGGTGTTTTCATTCACGGCTCTACTTCGGTGTTCTGCTGTGCGGCTGCTTGCTGCCCTCTCACCAGTAGTGTACGTTCGTGTGTGTGTGTTCTGTTTTGTGCCGGGTACTCACTTAAGAGTCGATTATGAAACGGTGGCGGCCTCGCTTCGTGCGTCTGGTTCGTTAGCTTTAGGAAGCGAGAGGTTTGATGGACAGCAAGGAGGAAGCGGACAACAAGACGCCGGAATGCCTACACGTCCTGTTTCAGGTCCCGGACCCGGTTTATGCCCGCCCCCTATTCCCACGAATCGCAGAGTGTCATTCTCAGCACGCGCATCTCCACTGCCCTGCTCCGTGTGTGCGGGCTCACACCACTACAATCATTTGCACTGACTTCCATCAAACCGGAGGTACACAGTGGAGCAACGCACGTTTGGAGCATCATTGCCGCATCAAACCGCATTTACCCTGCTTTAAACAATCCCCAACAGATCGTGATTGTGTGCGTGTTTACTGTTTTCATTCTTCCCTTGTTCTGCGTACTTCTGGGCGTTCGGGGGGTTTTTTTTTGCATTGAGAGAGTATGTTTATTAAGGGTTGGTGAGTGCCTCCGGGGGTTGTGGGGTTTTGGACTGTGTATTCTTGCTTTGTAGAAGCGTCGCAACCAAACCCTTGAAGGTGCAGAGTGTGTTTTTGGAGATATAAGTCGACGGTTTTTATAGCAATGGCCAAGGCTAGTTTGAGAATCTCCGCCTGTACTGGTATCTCCTCGTACTCAGATCTTCTGTTACCAACCTGGAGATATATTTCCAACAGATAAGCATCATATGCATCGGCCTGAGATTTTGGAGATGTTGAGATGTTGATAACACTGGAAGACCTCAAGACAACACTGGCGAGAATCAGATCAATCTGAAAAAGAGTCACTAAGGCTGTGCCTAAGTACGTTGAAGATATATCTTTACAACACTGGAAGATATCTCAAGTGAACTGCCAGTTTTTGGAGATACTCAAAAACTGCCAGTTTTTGGAGATATTGGATATTCTGGACATTGGAGATTTTGGAGATACTTCAAACAGTCGTTGGAATTCTTTGGATATCATATCCTCTCTTAGATTGTTTGACGGTTGCTGTCTTAAATCTTCAGCTTTCAAACTTGATACACCGTAGACACCATTAGAATTAATTCTAGTAGACCAAATGTTTCGCTCATATTCCTGCCATGTCCTTACCTCCTCAAGGGTTGTTTTTTTTGTTGCGTTTAGTTATTCGAAATGGTGCGACGCGTTTTTTGTGTGGTCCGGTTTTCCAGCCTTAGCCATAGTTTTGTGTTCACCACCACCACATATTCCTCTGTTCATCCCCCTCTTCCATCTACCCCACACTCCGTTTTTATCTTGAGGTTGTGCATTGTAAAACCACACACACACACAAACACCCGAGAAGTAGTGATCTTTTCTTCCCTCTTTTCTGTTGCTCCCTTGCGTTACTCACTGCTTGGTTAATGATCGATTTGTACCCATCTGCCTCATTACCCTGCTCGCATCCTCGGTTTTTGGGGAGAGCACGATTCCACCCACAAAAACCACCTCCACCCGGTTCAAAACCATTTGCCCGGGCGCGCACCATTCAATTAGTGCTGGAATTGCGGTTGGCAGTATGCCTGCGTAGCACCCCGGCTGTGTACAACACAGTGCTCCGGAAGGGGTCGAGCTCTAGTAAGGGGAAAAAAGAAGAGAAGAAAAAAATGAAAACAAATCTAGCCGTGAACACAGCGTGCCGTTGAACAAAAGCGGTGACCGGACTCACAATCCAAGATGGTGGGCGAACACGATCGAACGGATTTAGCTCAGTTAGGTTTTTTTTTAGGGTTTTGGGGGTATTTTATTTATTTGTTTGCTTTTGCAAAATTTCCCTTCGTAACAGAGTCCCCCCCCCTCCCCCTTTCGGCAAGGTTAGGCATATGTAGCATGTGTGTGAAAGCGGAGGGAATTATGGCACTATATGACACGGTTGCATTTTCATTAGCAAAACAGCAAGTGTGCAAGTTGCACGTCTGGGGTATAGTGGAATAAACCATTTTGCGAATTGGAAAATTGGAACGATTGTTGGTCCCTTTTTTTTAATATGGCATCGGAGGTCTAACCGTACAACAGGGTGGTTACGGACGGGTTTTCTGAATTCGGTGCGTTATTTTTAGCCTCCCGGTAACGCAACACATTAAGGCGTATAGATTTATGCGCCCCTGTGAAGTGGAGAAAATGGAAAGAGCGAAGATCGTGGTTGACAGCTGAGGGTGTGAGCGTGTGGTGGACCAGAACTGACTGCAAGCAGTCGATCGCGGCAAACCCGCAAACAAATCCCTCTACATACACTCACTTCAAGGGCGCGCTCCGGCGAGACATACGACCCCACCGCCCAAGCTCTCTGCATGTGTGTGTGTGTGTAAGAACTGTGGTGTATTTTTAACACCCCAAGTGGCGACGACCACGCGACGCATCATGATCACCAGCGATGACGATCACCGATCCCGGACATGTTTCGGGCTGCTGCTGGTTTTATGAGATTACTGACATCGACCAGCGCAATACGCTGCGCACCCGAAGGGAAGATGACGTGATCATTGGGGTTACTGTCGCTGTACACGCATCGCCCAAACCCTCTCTGCAAACCGATACGATATGCACTCGCTGGAAGAGCGTCGTGTGCACAAAGTAATGACTTCATCTGAGCACGTCGTCTGAAGGGAAGATGGGCCTCCCCGGTGTCCTGGCATGCGTTAGGAAGCGCATTAATTTAATGCTGCAAATTGGGTAATTAGCAGTCCAAAGTAAGGGTGACAAGTCCACCAGGGATGAATGCGCGTCGCGTCACCGATATCCAGTGTCCCCGGGCGGGTGAGTCAGCGCAGACTTGTTTCTTTCATCTGTTCTGAGCCGGCCCGAGTTTTATTGCCCGAGCTGGTGCCACCGTGCTCTGGCGGTTTGCTAATATGATCGAACACTGTTGGAATTTGGCGCGTTTTGCTGCTTGCATCTGCTGGTAATGCTTTTGTTCGCAGCCCGGTTTACGACTTCCCGGCGATAAACTCCACTGAGATGCCACTGTTGAGTCGGTAGATGATTAAACTGACGCTTTAGTCACGCTAGTGGCTAAAAGTCTCAGCCCGGCACATAAATCAATGCATGTAAATGAAAAGGAGAACATATCCGCATTCTTCTCACCACTAATGGACGTCTGGTATCAGATTAGGTCTAACGTTTATTGGTTTCTGGCGGGAAAAAACATTCACGAGCTAGACGGGGAAGCTGTAGTTGTGAGTAAAAATATAACAATTGACTAAACATAGCTACAGCTTCCTGAGACAACACGGCTAAAATACACATAATGACAGTCGGATATTCACAAGAGTCAATCGTAGCTTAAGCGATCGTTAAAAAATTATAGCAAACGACTTTTGCTATAAAATGTTAAATTACCCATTTATATCACATGTAAAATTGTGTCTACAATTTCCAAAAAAAATTGTATTTGCTATAAAGTGTTTGCCATAAAATTGTGCCTAATCTATGCCTTTAGTGCTTCTTCATTTCCCACTTGTATCTTACTCTATTGTGTGGCTGTTGAACGTTCGATTTCAACTCGCAATCATGCAAGATTTGACAGATATTACACTGAGCTTTGTGTTCCAGCTCGGAAAATACACTGCCTTGCGGTGTTGGTAGGCAATTTAGGTGGTTTAAAAATACATTTCCCTTCCCTCAAAGCGGTTGTTCCAAGTGCAAGCGCACCGCTGCTCTGATTTCTTTCAAGTGGTTCTCACATCGACAAAAGCTGAAGAGTAAGAGGGAAAACAAAATCAATACACCCCCGTTAGAACTGGATGCTTCCACCCTGCTTCACGGGTGCGCTGATGGTCAGCGTTCTAGCGTATGATTTTCCGGGAGTTTTCCTTCCGTGTGTGTATGTGTGTGTGTGTTTAAATTTATTTTTCACTCCGTTACGCTAGAAACAATTTAGAAGAGGATCGAAAGAGAAGACGTATTAGAAATAGAAGCCAAAGATGCTAATGACCGGTGGACCGTTTTTTTTTGTTGCATCCTCTGCCTATCCCTACTAGTCGGCAAAGAGGAAATGGAATAGATGGTGCACTGGTTTGTCATTTCCCTGCTTTTCTGCTTATTGTTTTCAAAACGAGGGGGGTCGGTGGCCCCGTTAATCCTTTCCGCTATAGTTCTGCGAACCACTCCTCCTGTTTGCTTGTGTGAAACAATCGATATTTTTGCCAGTTTTCATTTTGGGTTGTGCCTACCTTTCTATTCGGACGTGTTCGTGTGGGTGAGAATATTTTCCTTTGTACAACCACCCCCTTCCCCACCCCGCATCTCACCATAAGTTACTGTAACTAAATTAATAGTACGGCATGAAAGTTACGCCGGCTCAAGACAGCCGAGAGAGTCGGCCATCTGTTGCCGCGGCAGTGTAGCACCACTCCTCCGCCCCCTCTTTCATCCCTGGGGGGAGGGTTGAAAAGGGGTGAAATGAAAAAAAAAAACTGTAAATAAAATCGGTGGTTTTCCAATTTTCTCACCAGCGAAAGTGGACAGCAGTGAACCATTGCGAGAGAGAGAGAGCCGTGGAATAGCCGAACGCGAAGAGAAAGAGTGTAACATCAACCCCCCACTTTCCCTCCCCTCTCCACCGCCCTCTAGCGGGAAAATTTCGTTACGGTTACTCGCGAGCGTCCGTGAGTGACCTTGTGCCATGGAGGCGCCTGGTGTTTTGTGTGTTTTGATAGTGTTTTTATTTAGTTTTTCTCTCACCACGGAAACTACCGTACCGGGAGTGGGAAATGGAACGCGAAAGCCACGGACGAAGCGGAAATGCTACAAAACGCATTGGTGGGCTGCGCTACAGTCACTCACTGCCAGATCACTCACCGTTGTATTATTGGTTTGCCTGTGTGGGGGAAAAGCCGATCAGCGGAAGGGGAAGTTTGAAAGAAATATATATAAAATATATACCTAAATGTATATATATTTTTCATTTCCATACATACATAATATACATATTTGTTGTTGTTTGTTTTTGTGGATATAGCCTTGGCCTTCGCTCCAAATTCTCTGTTCCCGTTGCCATTGCTTTCGCCTCTGGGGGGTGGCTTCTCATTCTCTCGCGCGAGAAATGCGAGAAGCCATAAATTGGCCTTTCTCGGTTTAGGGGTTGTTTGCGGAATTATTTTAAACCCTCTCTACAGACAGCCTTGGGAAAAGTTGGAACGTTATGGCGGTTGGGTGGAAGAGGTAAGGAAGGGGAAGGGGAGGGGGAAATGAAAAAAAAAATAACGAAAACATTGCTGGCCTTTCTGGGTGGATCTCTTTCCTTCAAACTCAGAACCTTTCGTAGTAGAAGACTAGGGTTCGTCGTTTCTTCGTTCAGCACTTTTTACAGGCTGGAGTTTAACAGGTCCAACTGAACCAATTTTGCCATAAACCATAAAGTGGAGTGGAATTAGTTTCTTCTCACCAAATGTTTGGACTTTTGGGTTGTTTTTTTTTTTCGTGGCCCAATGTAAGAAAGAGATTAATGCAATCCTTCTTACCCTACGACAGATTTGGCAGATATTGGTAGAGGTGCTAGAATTACAATGTTGGTTATATAGCCTCTCCAATTTTTCCTGCTCTCATTTTCACTATCTCTCTCTTTCTCGTGTGCTTTCTATGGAGAGTCAATGCATTAAACTGTTTTTGCTTGTTTTTCATATCCACCCACCGTACGTCGTCTGGACTGTGGGAGTTTTCGGAACGTTTTGCATCCTCCTCCTTCTCCCCCTTCTCATCTTCCTCCTTCTCTTCCTCCTCCTCCTGGTGGTGGGAATTGCGAGACACGGAGAGAACAACATCCAACATCTCCTAATAAATAACGCACGGCAGAGGAGACCGACGGACCTGCGGTCTCTTACCTTCTACTCCGGCCGGTTATATACTCGCTAGACGGTAAACCCTTACCACTTCTCATCCTTCCGACCGCTTATGCAGAGAGCGCACGGATAGGAGGGTGCCGTTGTGCATTTTGAGTGGTTTACAGACGGTACTTCGTTACCTTCTGCTATTTTTTCTTCATGTTCATTTTTGCTATTTTCACTTCTTTCCCTCGTTAACTATGCCTTATTTTCTGGAATACTTTATTTTCGCAAAAAAAAAAAACATGATGTCTTGTATGTAAATGTAGAAAAAAAGGTTTGTTTTTTTTTCTTCCCTAGATCGAAGATGTGGTTTTTCCTACTATCGGGAAAAATCACATCTTAAAGTTACGACGTTGCTGTTTTTCGATCGATTTTCCGCACCACCTAATTGAGTCGACTTTAAGCGTTAATGAGCGTGCGTCCCTTAGCGATAGGGCGGGGAGAACGAAACGATTTCCATCTGCCCGGGTTTTCGTGGGATGGAAATTTTTGGGGGAAAATTTTCCCACCAGAACAAAGGAACCCTTCGCGGGGCGTACCGACACACAACCTCTTATCGTAACGGAATCGATCGAATTTTCGGAACCATGGGTGCCGTCGCGGTTCAGCTGCGCTTAGCTCCTCACGATTTCCCTATCTGTACCGGAGGGGAGTTTTTCTTTTTTTCGGGTGTATCCGTTCCTTTACTCCATTCTACCATATTCCACCTTCCGTGATATTTCGCTTCCGTTGTCAATATGAGTCTTTAAAATCATTTCCAAAACGAGATAGATGGAGAGAGTGAGAGAGAGTTCAGCTTTTTTTTCCTCTTCAATATTGAGAAAGAGTATAAGGCTTGCGGTTTGTGTACACGGTGTGCGAAACACGGTTTGCTTCCGCTGCTATGCTGTTGCATATATTGAGAGGGAAAACATTCTTTTTTCCTTCTTGTGAGGAGAGCAGAAAAATAAGGAAAATCCGTTTCGTGTCCGAGTTAATGTTTGGCTTCCCTTCAGCTGCTGGTAGGTAATGTGAAACAGAAGAAAAGCTGTTGAACGATGCAGGACGGAGGCGGAGGAAGGAAAGGGGAACGAAGGCTACAGTGATGAAAGCGCGACATGTGGGGGGCACTGTTTTGTGCCTTCGCGCATCTTTTTCCCAACCCCGGGGGGATACACGCTTATGCAACGAATGAAGTTTTAACCCAGCGCTAGAATTGGAAAAGGGATTTCCACAAACGGGATGGAAAAGGATAAAGTAGAGGAATGAAAACAAAAAAGGAAAAACTTGTGGAAGTGGTGTGGAGGCAACATTAAAGCGCTTGAAGCGTTCCTTACCCGGCAACACATTGTTTGCCGTTTTCCACTTGCTTCCGATTTTCCACCATCAGTTGTATGATAAAGCAAGCGAAAACGGAATGGAGAATTTTGTTTTCCCTTTACAAAGTAGAATATCGCACCCATACATAAACGTACCCATCAACAAAACGCTTGTGTAGGAGTTGCATTAAAAAGCGTTCAAATAATGTATAAATAATTAAACATTTCTTCTTTTTTTCGTCACTTTGCAGGTATGTATCAATAAGGGGTTATTACATCGACCACACTGGACCGGCAAGCAAATGTGTTCCGATTCACCTCTCCGGTTAGGTAATGCTAGAATGGAAACTTCACTCGCTGTTAAATTGCTCATTTAAATGTGTCACTGCTGGTGGGACGTGTAGCGTAGTCGGTAAGTGCTCTAGCTTATCATCGACTACCACACCCACCCAGGTATGGGTTCAAATCTCGCGTAAGAATTTCTGGGACTGTGAAAACGGTGACGTCTTTTTCCAAGTTTATCATTTCATTCTTGCTACGTTTCTATTATCTGTTGATGATTATCACTAGCATATTATTATTTAAATTTTCCACCAATTCAAACATTTACAATGGGTAATGGTAAAAATCCCGTAAAAGGCGCACACCCACTAGAATTGGAAAAATGTTCTTTGGTGCAAAGGGATGATGGTTCGAGGGGCGGTTGATGACGACAGATTCGAGTTTTCGCTGGTTTGTGCTACCCTTTTGCTGCTTGAAATATTGAAGAGGAGAAAAGTTTTGGTACGAACAGAGAACGGAATGGGGAACATGGCCGTAGGAGAAGATTTTTCGCCCGTAAAGTGGCCTCGAACAAGGGAGGGCCGACGGGGGAGAGTGGCGTAGTGGAAGTAGGTGAGGGTGGGGTTTGTATTCAAGGGAGTAATATAACGGAATAAATATGCTTTATGTACGTATGGTGGTTTGAGCCTTATGTGCGGGAAAGCTACACTTTTCCCAACCGTACACATCGCTGTGTGCCATATAAAGAATATGCGAGCGAGCGAGAGGGGAAACCCATCGTGAAAGAATGAGAAGCAAACGAGGAAAAGGAAAAAAAACCAACAACGTAACACTCAAGCCCAGTTGCTTTTGGGCCTGGCACACCGAAGCACCAAAGCGCAAAAGGAAAAATAAATTCCCTCACTCGTTTTTCCCAGGACTGCTACTGCTACATGCAACCGCACACGCAATGCGCGGCTTCTTAGGGATGGAAAAACATTTTCGGTCCAGCGTTGTGTTGTATTTCCCCCCCCCCCCACTCCCCCCGTTCTCGTCCACCGCCATTCTGTTGGAACCCACCGCCACTCTGGCAGCATCATTATGTATTCCTTCTTCGATGGATTATTTTTAAACATTCAACTACCGTGCCAGCAGCTCCCTGTCCGGTTTCTTGTCGCGTTAGTGTTTATCATTTTGTTGGTTATTGTGGTACAAAAAAAAAAACAACCGACAATAGTGAGTGAACGCCCACGAAGGAACCGTGTATTAACAAAAAAAAACAAGAGGAAAAATAATAATGTAACAAAAAAGCTTTTATTTTTACACTAAACATAGTTCAACATAGAGATGGTGCGTAGGGAAAATCTTATCTGAAAGAAGGAAAAGATAAAAAAATGTGATACTCAACAGTGAAGAAAGCAAACAGAAAGGAAAAGTCGGAAAGTATATACGTATGTGTGCGGGTGTGTAGAAATAACTGAGACGCTGGATGATGTGGATGGGCGTGCGAGAGGAAGAGGGGTGCAAGGTGATGATGGGGGTTATTTTTTGTCTATCTAGGCGTTTAGTTGGAAAGTTTAGAAACCGTCCTTTTTGCTGTGCTTGTGTAGCTTTTACTGTTTTGTATGTATGTGAACGAACTTTTCCAAATTTTCCTTCTTTACGGTCCCAAGGAGCGGTAGGGGGATGCTCTTACCATTTTTAAGTGAAAAACGAAGAAAAGATGTACCTAGAAACGCGAAAACAAAAACACAAAACTTTGCCTGGAAATGGGGGAGAAAACTAAAAAAATAAGATTGATCCTGGTCACGGCACCAAATATGTTCCCGTTTTTCGCCGAAGGAAGGCAGCGTTGTCGGTACTCGCGCTGCTATCGTTCGGGCACGCGTTTGTGTGTGTGTGGGTGTGTTTTTTCTTTCTCTTTTTTTGCTATTGCATCGGCAGGGAAAGTAAATACGGTGGATGCATTTATCACCACCGTAGACCGGAAAACCAACACCGTGTGCGCTAGGGTTGCTTGTTCGGCAATATCCGTTGTGCATCCGTACTATCATATTGCAGTTATGTATGTAGGTCCCGGGGTGGCAGACAAACACTGCCCGATTTCCTATACACATCCAGCCGCGCACGGTAGAAGCGATGCTTTCTTCTGCTCGGTGGCATAATCCGCGTGTCGCTGCTGTGGTCGCGTGCGCCGCATTGTCAATCTTGTCCGACTCAGCCCGATCGCCAGTTGCTTCGGTAGCACTTATATACATCTAGCAGCGTGTGCGGGAAAGGGAAGCAAAGCGAGAAAGAGCAATGTTGCGTGCATGCCGTTGCAGGCATTCGATGCCTAATTCGATTCGCCCTTTGCGTCGCACGATGCAACCGATATAAATAACTGCGGGCGGTGACTGCGTGTGCGTGCCGCTGTGCGTCACGACATGCGTTTATGTACACTGAAACGTCTCCTTTGCCGTCCTATCCGGTGCGAAATGCACACTGACGGATGCACCCGATGCGTTGCAGTTCAGCAGCAACGAAAAAACAACCCTCTCACACACACACACACACACTCACAGAGCCCAACGAGTAGAAGTTGTTGCTTCATGTTCTTGCTCTCTTTCTCTATACCGACGGAGGTATGAGGTGTGGTAGAGATATTGGGGAAAACTTTTCACACCGCGAACAGGTCTGGTCAACGGTCGGGTGAGCCTGCACCCGAACTGATGCAGTTGCAACACATCTCTTCTCCCTCCCTATCCGTTTGCAGTTGGTAGCAACCGTTGCAATAACAGCAGTATGGCAGCTTCCTGGGAAAATGTCTCATAATGTTTTCCCTGCGCAACCTCCAACCCCATCACCCGTTTTTGTGGGGTTCGAGAATTAGCGTTGGGGGAGTTCCTATTCGATGGCATGATTTGGCCGGCTGGTGGATCCTCCTTCAGAATTCTGTGCCCTGTATATGTGTAGGGAAACCACCGCACGTTGGTTGATTTTCCTGCAACTGCAAACAAATGCAGCGGGTGTATAGGTGTGTATAAAATGGGCAGAGTGTTAGTTTAGCGAATGTTCTATAGTGCCCCGTAACAGTACCAGGCCCAGCAAGGGTAAAATCAGACATTTCCACGAACTAATTGGAACGAATCCTTCTTCGGTGCTGCTACTTCTACCTGTGACTATCAGAGATCGCTACCCGATCCATCATGTGCACATCCTAGTTAATTCCATCACCAAGGGATAGTACGCATGAATCGGTGTCCACACCATCCTTACGCTCCTTGGTGTGTTTCAGATTGTTTGTTAGAATGAGAGCAGATGGTCAGAATATCCTTGTCTGGAATCGTTAGAACCGAGTTGTATAAGATTTATATTGAAACTATGACATCTCTAGATTCAGCTACTCCAAAGCTATTCCTCTAATTCTAATTCCCCAATAATACACAGACATATCGTTTGTTTGCCCAATATATAGTTTCTCGGTTTTGACATCATCAAGACTCTCAGATATTCCTAGGACTATGCGGAAAAAAGTCTCAAAGTAGGTTAACTAGAACATCCCGATAAAAACACTCCAATTAGTCAATGCTTTGCTCTAGAACCGTAGTTGATGTACATGCATTGCTTCAAAGTTCAGATGTCTGTTAGAGATCGAGACATCGTGCGAGTCATGCAAACTCATGGAAAGCTCTCGTTTCGGAACTCTCTCCTCGGTGCTGTTGTGCGATACGTCAGCTGAGCCTTTGCTCTCTCTCTCTCCCTTGGGGAGGAGATGCTTTTGCACATGTATGTGTAGTTAAGCAGAACAGACTTGGTAAAAGAACCTCACAAAACTGTAACTGTATGGCAAAATGTGCCTTGCTACAAAGCGACATATCAGCAAGTATAGTTGAGTGGAAGAAAATTGAAGTCTTTGTGTACGCGCCGGTATGTTATGTCATTGGAACAAGGAGACCGAGTGTGGTTACCTCCAGTTTCACAATTACAATGACAACCAATTTACCTCGTTTCGGTAAATCTTCCACTGTCATCTGTTCATTTTCCAATGCTTTGTGCAAAAAGAGCGTAATGTATCCAGAAGTTTAATGTTCTAAATCCATTGTACCCACAATATCCTACCAAATGAGAAGGGTTAGCGTTGTCTGACGTAACACATGTGTTGCGATAGAGTATCGCTCAAGGTCATTATATTGTCACCAATTTACCATCAATAACCACCGCACATGTACGGGGCACTCATCATGGCTGCAAACTCGCGAAAACAAACTTTGATTAGCATGTTGTGCCCAGCCATATTTATTTCACATCGGTCTCATTCTACTTCGGGACGGTTTTGTTGCAGAAGCAGTGGTGAAAAAGTTACCGACACTCGCTTATCAGCTTGATGTTTGTACCAGCAAAAACAAACATTGGTGATAATATAGCGAAAGGGAAAAAAAGAAAACCAATCCAGTTTACGTTTGCTTGTACTGGGCGATTCGCATTCTAGTGCACTCAGACAACGCAGTACTCAACACCCCGCACAGGTTTTGGGTTCAAATAACGATTTTATCTTTATCCATCTCGCGCGCTCGCTCTTGCGAGAAAGGCAAGTAGTTGCAATTTAAGGCATAGTGAGGTGAGTGCCTGGTGGAGGCACCGCAACTATAATAGTGACACTCAGAGGAGTTCAAATCACGATAGTGAAAATAGTTAAGCAAATGAGTGCCTTTCTATAGAAACGATGATTTTGAGTTATTTGATGTTTTTTTCCCAAAGATTTTACTAAAAAAATGACAGTTTTTTGAATGTATCTACTGATTTTATAATCCATTGCATATTGTGCCAATAATCACCAACATGATCATTATTTCGTAAATAATGGTTCACAACAGTCGGGGCAACAAATAAAAACCCCTTCCGATCGCAATTCTTGTTCGGTAGGTTCACTTACCCACCGTCACCCTATTCTAGACTGGCACACGGTGTATACTCTCACCGTGCCACGAGGTCAACTGCTTTTAGCGAAAAAAAGAAAAAGAAAACAAAACCAAAAGAGAAAGAAAGAGAAAGAGTTAGAACAACCAGTTAGGGTTGCACGCATCGCCTAACGAAGAAGCAGCAACTATTGAAAATCCGTTCCCATGTTGATTTGGAACGCGCGCACTTCACTCACACACTTGCATATAGCATTTGCCGGTGGAAAATGGAAGAAAGAGAGAGGGAGAGAGAGGTGGTGAGGGGATATACAACCCATCTCGTTCGCTAGCAGCTGTTTTTGCCGACGCCTGTTGGTTGGAGCCGGGGCCCACACTTCACTCACCTAAATCGGCGGCCCCCCGTACTGCAACCAGAAAAGGACTCACGAAAGTTGGTTCGGCTGGGTACACTTTAATTATGCGAGAGACAAATATGACAGCTTAGTCGACGGTTTTTTTTAAGGTAGTTTGCGTTTTTGTCTCACCGTCAAACGGTAAGTGAACGTTTGCGTCACAGTTATCCGTCCGATATGTAGGTATGATGTTATCTTCGCTTGTATAGTGATCCTATGAGTAGTTCTCGAGATCTTTTCTTCGAAAATGTAATACTTTGAAGATGACTTAATAACAGGGGTTTCAGGACCTGATCTAGTCACTCAGTACTCACAGTCCTCTCGAGAGTTGCATATAGTGGATGTGTAGTACATTATTCCCGTTGCATTCCAGTTGCAACCGTTGCCGGAGTGAGTTGTGCTATGTGCTGGACACCGTCTCCAAATCGGACTTGGACAATGTAGCACGACCCTGGACACTGAAGAGGGGAGCGCGTTGTATAAGGTTGAACAAAAACAAAATCGGGAGAAAGTTCGCCCGGTCGGTAATCACCATCGATTTGAAGACGATCGATAGTAACGAAGCCGCACTGGGCGTGGGATAATCAGAAAGGGGCACTAGTAGGTGCAAAAGTCTCGGTGCCTAGCTGGTGGACTTTCACCACCTAACCTTGCTTCCGTGCGCATCGTGCAAAACGTTTCCATCCTCCCCTCGAGCGGGGTTGAAATATAAAGACAGGGAAGATAGACGAGTGCATTCAACCGGTCTAACGTAGCGGTCGCTTCTCGCGCGCCAGGGTAGTGTGTACGTGGAGATCCTCAGCTATATGTGTAGGCAATCGTCTTCTTGCTCTTTCGTGGTTGTCTCTCGTTTGCTATAAAAAGGTTGCTTCAATTTCCCAGCCCAACCGAGAAACTGTCCCGTTGTCGAAGAAATTTAAATGATGCCCAATGTCTGGAGAGATGAGATGCCTCACAATGTCCGGAGATACCTTAGGTTTGGGAATTTCGTAAATATTTCTTCTTCCTACTGGAATAACGCATCGGATATTCGGAACGATGATCTCAACCTAGAACTCTGCTCAAAATGACGTTATCCAAACGCCGCTTTAAACAGCGAGTTCCCGGTTGGTTTTTTTTTTCTCCAGCAGACGAAGGTTGGACCAATTTTATCGACCCCAACCTACCGCCCCATGTGCCGCACATCTACATCCGCCGGCGTTATAACGCTCTTTAGTATCGACAAGCTCCCTATGGCCCAAGTAGTTGGTATTGCTTGCTCTTTTCGCTACTCGCGCGTACCGCTCCGGTCGCCATTTTATAGCCATTTTAATTAGAGTGCTTTGTGGTTTCGCCTGTGTAGCTTGCCTTTTGTTTTTACGTTTTCTTTTTTCCACTATCCGTGTGCACGATCTGAGTGTTTCCATTTTTTTTTTGTTTCGCTCGTCAGTGCGTTTGTGCTGACGGATATGCAGCGGCGGTTGTAGGTTCGAGCTGAGGAATGGAATGAGAAATTGTTCATCTTTGAATAGTGGTGTACTACAGTACGTCACCTTTAGCTGTCTGGCAACACTGTCGATGTCATCTGGTCTAATGATTGAATTGTGAAGGTGTTGCGTTTATAGTGAATCGTTCGGCATTTTATAATTGCAATTAATTTTAACCTTCCGCACCTATCTCCTGCATCGCGTTTACGACCCTGATTCCGCTGCTGGTAGTGAGCAAAACCACTCTCGGATTAAATCATCACCCAACCGCTCGAACTGCGATAAAAGTGATAGAAGAGGAGTTTTTACTTGAACCATAGGAACAAAAAAAAAACAAGAACATTACCATCTGTGTGTGTAAGTGTTTGTATTTCGAGTACGTATGAAGGGTTTTCTCAATCCCTTTTTGTATGTGTGAGTGCGTTTTTTTTTTTGAAGAAGAAACGTTAAGAAGAGGGGTTTGGAAGTGGATGGAGATCCAACACCCAAACTGAAGGAAAGCACCTGTGAGTACATTCGCGCACGTTATCAACCGAAACGGATCTCGCCGCGAAGTAATGTGAGAACTTTTGCCCGAGACGGTGCGGAAACCGGTAAACATTCACAACCACATACAACCGGGCGCCGCTCTCCATGGTTCGCTTTATATGGTAAATGTGTATTGCACAGCTTTGGTGAGCGAACAGTGTAACCACCGAACGTCGGAGAAGACATGAATGAAAAGCCGCAAACGCCCCCCGCCCCCGCCCCTCTCACCCCTTCCCGCTCGCCCATTCGTCCGAGGATTGGAATGAGTGTCCGTTCGTTTATTTTTCTCCCTTTTTTGTCCCTGGAACTTTTGCCGGTCGGCAAATGTCTACCCCGATTGAGTTCGCTACTCACGCTCGCTTTCACTCACATTCTCTCGTTCGGTCGTACGCGCTCACCAATCATCTGAGATCGCTTCGAGGGTGGGTGGGTTTTGGGTCCGGGCCAGTCTTGGGCCACCGATTTGGTCCATTCCGGAATGGTGCAGCATTTTGTGTCGTGCGTTCGCGACATGCGACACGGCCCCGTGGTTTCGTCGTCTTACCATTCACTCACGACAGTGTGTTGAAGACGGCGGTGTGTGACGCTGGTAAACCCGAACCCGAAGGAGACGTGATCCGTGTTGCCAAACGTTTCGTTGGGCTTTTGGGCACACCGCTTGCTTGTGTGTGAAGATCCATTCCTTCCTCTACTTTCGTTCTGTCCCCAACCGGAACCGGATGCGTGGTGGAGCGAAACGTAGGGATATGGTTGCGAAAGGAAGTGGCATTTGAAACGTCAATCACCTACCAACCCACTCGGGTACTGCACCGTTAACACATATCCGGATAATAGATAGACCAGATCGTGCTTGTGCTCTTGTGTGTGTGTGTGTGTAGCTGTGTAGTTGTGCGTGTGTGTGCCTCCGAAAGAGAAAGAGAGAGATATATAGAGGTAATCCAGAGGAAGTTAGTAGGAAGCAAAAAAAAAGTTGAGGATAGTGAGCAGTGGCGCATCCAAAAGGTGGTCTAGGAGCGTAGGGGGCGAGAGGAGTTAGGAGATAGTGTTGGGGCAGAGCCGAAGCAACGACCGATCGATTCGCTTGGGTGTTTTGCATTTGGATGGCAAA
>KB663766.1:815610-864484 GCA_000349025.1 Anopheles minimus
CCCTTCCGATACACAAATTGTTAATTAATAAAATCACTCTTGGTTCAACAGCAGACACGGCTAGTCGTCTTTACATCTAAACACCCGAAACATTAACTCGCTCAAGTATCGAGATACCGAAAGACGAAGAAACACACATTCCAATGTAATTGAAGATCCGGTGTGTAGATTTTTTCAATAAAGAAAAAGAGCCGGAAAGCAATCTCCTATACACCTGTTCTGCAGCTATTCCGTCAGATGGCGCTCTATGCTCTTATGTCACACCTGTCAGATTGTAAGTAGTGCAAATAGTTCCCCCCCTCTCGGCATTTCCCGTCAGAGGGCGCCTTCGGTTTTGAGTGTCCACATTGACATCTTGGGAGATTTGAAACCAATATGGCGATTGCCATTATTTATGCGCACTCTTTTCGCATTTCCCTTTTACTTCAACGGAGCTCAATGAAGGAAATGAGCATCATCGCTCTTGTTGCTGCCTTTTGGTTTCGCTCCTGTGCTCTCACGCTTATCACAGTACACCTGTACCGTGTGCACACTTGAACGTTGCTGCCGACTGTCCTTGAACGATCAGCGGTGCGTCTTCAATTTCAACTTTCCCTCACAAGCTTCCTCGTAGTACTTCTTCTCCCCCATCCCATTTCGCGTCAGTGTCCGAAATATCCAGTTCCCGTCGCGTATCCTTTGCCCGCTGCTTCACGGCCGGCAGCCACACAACACAACAAAAACAAAAATGTCCGTCAAATAAGAAGGTGAAAACTCGCATAAATCAACCACTCACCACTCCCTCCCGCCTTCTACCGGGTCTACCAACCAGCAGCAGTAGCCGACGAAAGCAACCGATGACTGGTTTCTGTGGATTTGCGTAAATGTGTGTGCCGGGAGCGAGCGTACCAGTATTTGTGTGCGTCGATTGCACCAAAAGGGAGCTTTACGGGGTGCGTATGATGTGCATGCTTGCCTCCTACCACCCCCCCCCCACCCCCCTCCCACACGTCCCCTATATTTGGGGTTATTAATTTCCACTCCCTCTTCTTCTCGGTGGGGAAAGAAATCCTCCTACCATGTGCTTTCGGGCATTCGCAAGAACGCGCGCACATGACCTTACGAAAAATTCGAGATAAGACCGAAGGGCCTGTTCAAAATTGAAATCACGCTTCTCGTTGCGCCCCCTCTCCTCCCCCTCGCCCTCCCCCCTCCGTCCACATCACGCGCCATATTGAACGAACCGTTTTTGGCTCGTCGAATTTGAAGGTTTCCCTTTTTTTTTTTGCTTTGCTGGGACAGAGGTTTTATTTTGCTTTGTTTTGTGTGTGATGTGTTGTTTTCCGGTGCGGATTTCTTCTCCGCCCTTCCGCATTCGTTTCGGGTCCGAGGTCCGGGTGGGTTTTCGTGTGCTTTTACGCTTCTCCTGTCGCATCTTGCTAGTTGCTGCGAGCTTATCGGTTCGGTCCGGTGGACGAACGGATCACGTGGATAGTACGGCAGTTGGAGGGAGGAGGGGTTGGTGGCGGTCTCGCAGTGGTCGATGGCGACGGCCATTTTGTGTGTGTCGGTCGCGCTCGGTTGTGCCATTAGTTTGCCATTTTGCTACCGCTGTACGTCACTACTCCCCCCTTTCCTATGGCCCTTTTGCAAACCATTGCTCCACCATTGCGCGCACACGCGGATGGCCGAGTGTGTGTGTGTGTGTGAAGTGTACTGTGCCTATACGGCAAGGAGAAAAAGGCGAGCGGAGCAATGGAAAAGGGTTTTTGGTGGAAGGGGTGGGTAGAAATGGAACAGAAAATGACGCGCGCGTGTACACAAACTTCAAGCGAATGTTAATATTTATAGGTACGTGCCGGGCGCATACTATCTAGCCCACCAGCCGACCGTCGCCGTTGGTATCCGATGAACCTACGCCCTCTCCCGAAAAACCCCCCGGGGACGGCACCCATCGGGCTATTTATCGGCGTCCAAAAAAGGGTCTCCGTTACCAAGCCATGTATCAGCCCATCGGCTGCGTTGACAAGATGTGTACGTGTGTGTTTTGAGGGGTGGTTGGGTGGGGAAGGGCGAGGAAAGGGAAGGTGAATGAAGAGGATGTGCTATTTTACCGAAACGAAAAAGAAGCTTCGTTTCGGGGCCGTCTTCCCCAAAAACCTCTTGTTGCTCTGAAAGGGCAAGGGGAAGAAGGGGCGGTGGGGAGGGAGGGGGGAAGGGTTGTGTGAGAAGTACGAGAGGTTGGCGGAAGGTCTATCGGTCTGCTGCGGAACGCAAATAAATAAATTCTCCATCGATGGGGGTACCCCTTACACTCCCTTCCTTCGTAGAGTCAATTGTAGGATGGGTAAAAGGGGGAGGGGGGGGGCGGTATGAAACGACTGGGTGATTAAGAAGGAAGACACACACACACACACGTTGAGGGGAGGGTGCTTTATTTGATGCTAACCGATGACAACCAGTGCTCAATCGGGCTCATGTTGCGTGTGAACACTTGCGCTAGCAACTGATCTACAAAGCACGAACGGTGATAGGTGGGTGATTCAATGCAACCGCACTAAGAGGATAAATATCGGCGAGTGGGGAGGATGAGGGATCTTTTATGGAAAACAAAACTTAGTCTCCTATTAAATTTTGTAGTCCTTTGAAGTTAGACAATATTATTATTACATGAACACTTGTGTTTTCCGTCAGTACGTCGAATAGTTAAATATACGATCATTGATCTACATGCTATAAACGCCTTTTTCTTGTTCCATTAGCAAAATGTCAGTTTCAAATTGAAAAATGACAGAAAAGTACTCCGGATAAACCGATCATCCGGATAATCGATAATTTAGTAGCAAAATAGTGTTTTAAGCACCATCTGGTGGTATTGTGGTGTATTAAGTATTTTCAGTACTACTGCTCAATAATTATAGCAACCCTAAGCCAAAAACGGGATACTTTTTCTGCCCTGAAACTTCCTTTTTCGCCGCTTGTTGCCATCAACCCAAAAAAAAAAAAACAGCTAGGTAGATTGGCGATGGATGGAAATGAATAGTTTTTTTTTTTAATTTGTGTATGCGCTTAAAAATCGCCTGCCACAAATTATCCATTCCCGTACGGTACGAATTGAAATGCGAAGCCAAGCGAAAGAAGGAAGAAGAAGAAACAAACATAAAACACGTAAAGCAAAAAGGCAGTCCGAAATGGTTTGCGCGCGTGTGTCTGTGTGTGAGGGTCACTGAAATCACACCGGGTTGTTTTTTTTTCTCCAAATGTTATTATGCTTTTTTTTCTCTCGTTACTTGTGCACGGTAGAAGATGGGTGGATGAAAGGTAAAACAAAAAAAAAAGCGAGATTTAAAAGCCCAAAAGCAATCGGCAACAACAAACCATGGTCGCGCACAAGGGAAATATAAACACACACAGACACTTAGACACACATTGATGGTTTGGGGTGCTGAAAACGGACACGCCAAAACCAAAGAATGAGAAAACCTTCTCATCCCATCTTGTCTCCCACTCCTTCGCCCCCTCGCTATAAACGGTTGTAGGGAAATGAGAGAAGTGCGGCGGTATAGGTTTAGTCGAGTTTTGTTTTTTTTTGTTTGTATTTTTGTTCGATGGCAGTAGCGGGTTGGAATGGAATTACCCCTCATTCCCATCCCTTTTTTCCTACACCTCCCGGATCCCCGTGGGTGATCATCATCATCATCATCGTGCCGGAGAGGTAGCGGATTGCATATTTTGAGAGCAATCGGCAAACGATTTTTTTTCCTTCCATCCATTCTTTCTTTCTGTCTCTTTTTCTTGTTTCGCTCTTACCTCCCTCTCTGCTTACCAACACTCTCAACCTTCCGTTGCTTCTGTTTCGCGTTCTTACCGGCCGGACGGTTTTTCATTGCCTGCATTTAGGCGTTTCGATGGTAGACATAAGCAGTATCACCAGAAGGATCGTCTTGCAGTCAGCGGAGTAAGATGGAGCGAACGGGAGTGTGGGCACTCAGTAAAATCAGTGTCCCAGGAATGTTCCGTGACAGTGTAACAGCATGCAATGCTATATTATGATTATATGCTCGCTTTGTCGTATTTAAGCAAAGAAAGAAAAAGAAATGGTTTTTCTTCCCAAACCTATACTTTGTGAATGTGAGAGAGTGCTCAGCGTATTTGTGACTCCCCCGGAGAAGAGTGTACGATTAAATCGATGCGATGCAAAGTGGCTAACGAGCGAACACACGTGTTTCCTTTCGGTAGAAATGTGCGTCCCCGCTGTTCTGGGTGTCCAAAGATGTATGTGTGTGAATTTCATGCTCCCTTTATGCTACCGCATTGTGAGCCTTTTCTTTCGTTGAGTAATAAAAGTTGCCTCGCGGGACACTTTTTCCCATTACCTCCCATCTCCATTACCGGCATTTCCTTAATACGTCTCTCTCTCTCTTTCTCGTGAGCAATTGACATTCATCTCTCTTTGTCGTAGGGTTCTTCTTAATAGTGAGGCCGGTTTTCCACATTTCCAACACATCTGTGACGCACCTGAAGCATCTTTCGTCGCAGTTTAAAGAAGATTTGTTGGATAGCAACAACCAGTCCGCCAAGAACTTCCAAATTGGATGTTGTACGGGTCATAAGTGGCAATAGAGAGTCGCGAAAGGGGGAAATGTATCCTTGATCCCAACCAAGGAAGCGTAAGCAGGGCTGGAGGAATTTTCCTCGTACAAAGTGTGTTTGTGTCTGTGAAGAATTCTTCCTCCTTTCTCTCTTTATTGGCTAAACTCCTTTCGCTCTTTCTCGCTCTCTTGTGGAAGAAAAACGTTCGAAACATCCCTTCAACAAAAACGCATAAAGGAAATGAACTGTTAAACTGCTTCTCATTTCTCCTTACGGAAGGTTCAGCCTAAAGGGACACCTCGACAGATGTATATAATACATCTCTCTTTCGCTCTCGATGGCTCTCACGCCATCCCGTTTTTGTGAAACTCCACACTTATGTTCGGGCCCAAACAATACGAACAAGGTGGTTCTTTTGAATAAAAATTAGAGCAACCATCCCGCTGTGTGTCCGCATTCCCTTGGCGGAAGCCGATCCGGCACCGGGGCGGGCTGTGCAATGTGTGCGTGCGTGCCTGCTACAATGTGGTGGTACACGACTGGGTGTGTACGCAAGGACGAAATGGAGATGGGAAAGGGGAATCGCCGAGGAAACGCGGTCATGGTTCGCGAGCCCGACATCATCATCCTTCTTGGAAGTGGCACCAAAGGAAACAGGATATACCCTTCGTGTGCCTCCCGTTGTTTCCCGGACACGTCCCGGCTTTCCGTCCGTCCGCAGGAAGCGCAAAGGAACATGTGGTTTGTCGGTGTGTTGGTACGCTACTGGTTGGTTCTTCTGTCTTTTTTTTTTTGAAATCTCATTTTGCTTCCATGATGTCCTTGATGTCTTTTTGCCGTGGTACGAAACCTTCATTATGTGCGTGAAGGATGTCCTTTTTTTGGTGATGCGTTATGCGTCTGAGAGGACATTGCTAAGTAAGCTGGCTGCGTTTTGATTCTCGTCCTGTTGGCGTAGCTTTCGTTTTACCGAATGCCTCAGCCTTCGCATCTTCCCGCTGTGTATGCGTGTGAGGATGAGGTTGGATGAAGTACAATTTTTTCGAGAAAATCTCATCCTTCGCTCTCACTGTCAGTATTGCACGACCCCAGCCAGACCAATGGTTTTCTGTTGGGTAGAAATTCGCGAAACCACTCACCAGTACTCTTTTTTTTTGTGTGTGTCTGGAATGATGATGCGCTTTTCAGGGGCCATTTTATGGAGCATAAATAGACCACCCTCTCCATTAACGTCTGTTTCCGTTTTGCTACCCCTAATATGTCACTAAACTCCTGGGTAATAGCTGGGTTACGTACACGCACGAACCGCTCCCAGTTGAAGTGGGAAGTAGATGGCAGAAGGAGTGGAGTAGCAAAGGCCATGTGGTCTAGGAACAATAGACCGCGGATCCGAGCTCGATTAACTTCCCTCTATTTCGCTCTCGGTCTCGCGAGGGGAATATTTAATGCGTAAAAGGCGTCCCTCTATTCACACTTCGTTTTCCCTGGTGCGATACATTACTGCGTGTTTGTTTTCTCCAAGGATTCATCTCCAAGGGTGATCATATTCTTGGCTGGTGGACAGATGGCTAACCGTTTGTTATGTAAGCTTTAACAATATAGCTCAGTTTTTTAGTTTTGGTGAAAGTGTCCTCTTGGAAATCGAGACTACTCTCGATTATTGGTCGGCAAAGCTCTGTGACCTCAGATTTCCAAGCTATCACTGGATATTAAATCGCATCCTTTTGATAATGCAAGAGAATCGGTCATTTTTACATTAGCGTATTATTTGAGCTTCTCCGAACGATGAACATATTTGACAGCTCACTGACAGCTGTCAAATCGAAGCAATGTGATTTTGGCAAACGTTGTTTACTACCTGAATTTGACAGCTGTCATTCGGTTAACTCTTAAATAAATGGTGGTAAGCCGAAAGCCCTACTATAAGAACAAACTGTCGGTATATATCTATGGAGCTACTTAGGTCATGAACCTAAGGCGTTGGTTCCATAATTGTAAAGAATGTTGCGCGGCTGAAGAAAAGAAGCTGTTAGAGCGGGTGTTTGACACACATAAAACCATCACCGGAGCTAGAGGGAGGGAGACAGAATGTTTTGGGTGACAAGACGGGGGACTCTTGCCTTTTTTGCTTTATTTAGTTAGCTTAACATACACCAGAGGCTCTTCCCTTTATAAACCCACACGATAAAGAGCACATGAGAGGGTGGTGAACTTAACTTGGGAGGGGTTAGCTACTGATTGTTATGTTTTTCACCATTTGCGGTAGCGATAACAACATGGCATAATCGCACTGTATGTGTGTGTGTGTGTAGTTTTTTTTCTTTCTTTATGGTGTAGACCCCTTCCTATGAGGAACGGAAGAGGGTATGGACGGGAGCTAATGGTGGATGGTGTCGATGGTACGTGGGCTTTTTTCGTTCAAGTGGAGTGCGCTGCGATGGAAGAAAAAATCAGCACACCACAAATACAAACCAACATGGTGTGGAGCAATAGCGTAAGAAAAGGAAAAAAAAGGCAAAGAAATAAAACACTTCATCAACAAACACACTTGCGCAGTTAGGAAAACAAAAACCAAAAAATCTCGTCCTTCATCATTCACTCCCTCGCTTTCGCTCGGTAACCTGCATACATCCATCAACAAGGCCTGTACAAACTCTGCTAAACAGCGATGCGCTCTGAAGGAAAGATACACACACACACAGGCACGCAGAGCGAAGAATAAAACTTAAACAAAGCGAGCCAGATTTGCACGGTTGAAGATTTGCATTAACGTTCGCCCGAACTTTCGCTTTCAGCTTCGTTCGGTTTTGCAGTTTTTATTGAACTGAGTTCAAATGCTCCGCCATGTTGGAATTGGGAAACGAACAGCCTGCAACATCCGATGATCCCTCCAAACCGCCAGCGATGGAGTGTGTTTAGGAATTCCAGCGAGAAACAGAACGGGGTGAAAGATTTTGCTAAAAGTGTGCTATACAGGAAAAAAAGCTGCCCCAACTAATGCTATAAAATGGCAGTTATCATGCTGTTGTTTAAGTCCATTTTATCACCATCTCCCATTTGCTGCGCTTAGTTGATAAAAAAACGCTTTTAATGTGAAGAGAGGTTTTTGTTGTTCTTTTTTTTCTCACCAAATATGGTCATCGGTTTCTTCTCTGGTTAATTTTTTTTGTTGCCCATCTGTCACACTCCGTTCTGCCTGTTTGCTTTTCTCGTTTGCGTTACACGTATTTCTTGTCGATGGTGTGTGTTTTTTTTGTCCGCTCTATCATGATTCCGCTTTCGTTTTCTTATTGCGTAGCATCTGCTTTTCCTCTTCGTTTACCACTTTTCGCTCGGTGTGTGTATACACACAACATCATTACGCATTCAATCATTTAACGTGACCGCGACACTATAAGCGAGCCGAAGCGCCCGTCGGATCGCTGTGTGGATGTGTGTTGGTGAGTGAGCACGCGTGCGCGCGCGCTCTCTCTTCTCTCTGGTGTCGGTCGCTCACTCGCACCCCATTCAATAAATCAACCCCTCCCCGGTGGGGTTCCACCAACCCCGTTAGGGTACTCACCCACCCTGAACGTGTTGTGTTTTTCTTTCTTGAGTTTATTGTGTATTTCGCACAACGATTATCGAAGGTAGTGAAGGACCGTTCGCGTCGCAGAGGGGTGGAGGGGTACTTAAGGCGCCATAATGATTGAAACAAATTATGCACTAATAACTGATAAGACGAGGTGTGCAACGAGTGTACATTAATCTACTCGCCGGGTTAGATATAGGTCGGGTGGAGACGGTTAAGACATTAAAGCTTCGAGTACTACCGGGTTTATAGCAATGTCAACTGCAATGTTTATAGCATGCTAAGATTACGTCTTTTCACGTGATTCATTGGGAGCGATGTGTTACAGTGACAGGTGACACTTCGAAGAATTTAAAATAAAAAAACAGTTATTTACAACTTTTTAATTGAGCAAGAATATTGGGCGAAAAGAAAAACAAACAAAAACTCCAGATTACTAACGCTCAAGGGTGGAAGAGTCAGCTGTCTTTTGAAAATGAAAGTGTCTACCCGGCTGACGTACGTACGACGACGGTCAAAACGTCACTGACTGCCACGGGGCACCAGAGTGGAGCTGAAGCCGCAACCCAAATACCGAAGGACCGTGGGTGTCTCTGTTGCTTGGGGAACTCATCAGTAGCTCCTCAATATGCTACCGGTGCGTATTTACGCTACCTTTATGGTTTGTTTTGATCTTACTAGATATTTCTCTCTCTCTCTCTCTTTCTTGCGCTCGAACTAATACACGCAAACGCGTTGGTATTAAACGGTTCTCATACAAGCACACAATCACAGTGTGGAATAAGGACTGGAATGATATGGGGCTGGCTGCTGGGTGTTGTTGCTGTTGCGGCGAACATGACCTTAAACGAAATGTGCGCTCGGTATATTTGTGTTTGTTGTTTTTGTTTTCTTCTTTTCTTGCACAGTATAAAACACAAACACACTTACAGACACTGTAGGGCTACGAATAATAATGACCATTTGCTTACGGGGTACACTTTGGTGTGCTTTTTTTTAGTTTCGTTGCTCTCTTCTTTCTCGATCGAAGATGGTGGCGACATGACCCCATCGGGGATATTTATATCACCGACATTTCATTACAAACCGGTACGGGTGCGTCGGTACAGTTGAACTATCGTTTTCTGTAGCATATTTGTTTGCGAAAACAATAGTTACGGGACCAGGGCGGTTAGAACAGATTTTCAACGTCACCAGAAACGTCACAACGGAAACATTAAGAAATGGAAATTCTCCCGACATTGTGATCTAGTCAGACGAGCATTTAACGTACAGATGCGCCTTAATTTGATAAAGGTGTGATACCCCGTCCAATGGTTTTGCAAGTGACGCAAATTGTCAGCCATTATCGTGCCGTAATTATGCTAATATTTGTGCACGCTGTATCTGTGTGCGCGCACTACAGCAGGGTTCGTCCCATTTCATTGTATTCAATATTCCCAATAGAAAACCCGTACATCAACCCAACGTCGCCCGAGCGCGATAGTTTCCATCATAATGTATATGTGAGTGTGGGTTTGCGCTTTTTTCGCAATGTCTTTTATTCCGATTAAACTTCCGTGTGAGTGCTTCGGGGTTTTTGGACTGCGACCGACAGACAAAACTCCGCATCAACTCAGCCGTAGAACTGGTTCTATATATACGGTAGGCACCTTTTGCCGGGGTACAGTGGCGCCCTCTCATCGTAGGTCGCTTAGCGAAGTTATCGGCTGCATATGACACATGATATGCTGTGCGTCGTTGTCTGGTAGTATTAGCAACCAGAAATCGTCGCACGAGACCATCTTCAACGGTTGCTCAGACGAACGGGGAGGAGGGGATTGACATGGCACACTCAACACTGCGTCGTCTGGCTGGTTTTGCGGTATGTGAGTGTCCGTGTTTGATTGTTGCGAGAAACTGTCGGTTGGCTCTCACCGCGGGCGGTCGCCTTATGTCTCTCGGGTCGGCGGAAGATGCGGTATCGGGGCGAAATTAAGACAAAGCTCTCCACGCTCATTTGCATTGGGTCGTCGCGCACACAATATGCAGCTGAGGCAGTGTCGGCACCCCCTTTCAACACAGATCCCCTCGTCCACCGGTTCGGATACGCATAGTCTCACACCAATACAGCCCCGTATCATGCCGCTCGGTGAGACTATTTAGTGCTTCCGCCTGTCCGTCCTGACGCAGGGGTAGGCGTTGTTCGCGCGTAGAGCGCACCGAGGCACCCCGTTTCTTGGGTGTTTCCTAAATCGGCGGATCGGCGGTGTTGCTGTGTGGTCGGTGCGGGTTCGAGATTTTGTCGGGCCTGGTATGTTCGAGCATTTCTGATCAGGCTAATGATAACGATCCATAAATTAATTGCCTAGTTAGCTGTCGGATTGGTGGTTTCCACAGCTGCGTTACATCCAATATTTGTTTCCGAGCTTGTCCCACACTCGGCGGTGCGTACATAAGGGAAGAAAAGAAGAAAAAAACAAACGCAGACAGGGGTGTAGTTGCAATCAGTGGAGCAAATATGTTTGTGCAGCTACTAGTGCGACACACTCAATCGCATTTCCAATTCATACGACGCAACTAGCAACAATGTGTGCGTCGCCTTCCGATGTAGGTCCGCTGGTGGTTCGAATTCCTTAGCTCGATTTTGGGTTGACGTGGAATTTGGAAAGTCATTCCTATATAAACTCTAGGTTTGGGTGACTCAAGAATTGATAAAGATTGTAGGAACAACTTTGGCACGGCAATGGTAGGACATTGGAGGGTATTGTGTCGATGTCGTCTACTCTGGGACAGATCACCGACTGTGTGTGGAGGTGTATGGGATGGCTCTGACAGCTCCTAACTGTGACAAAGACTTGGGTTACTCAGTACTCTGTTCAACGTGGCACTAGCGAAGTTCTTCGTCGACTTCTCGAGAACACTGGTGACTTCGACTTAGACTTAGGACTTCTCGGGAACCCTGGTGACTGTTGTCTTATAACAAGTAAATTACCTAATACAGGTAATACAGGCTGTCCAAAACTGGTGAGTCTTACGGGACAAAATCCAGCGAACCAGATCGATCGTCTTCTCATCAAACTCGGTGTATTTGACCTTGATATCCATCGTGTCCAACAAACCCAAAGGCGCTACTCCCCGAAGATAAACGCTGATGATTTTGATTTTCTGATTATCGCACACACAGGTTCTGGCAAACCACGTGACGTAAGTAGGTTGATAAAACCTTCACCAAATCTCGCCCGATTGATGAATCTAAAAGTCTATTCCGCAAAGCTCGAACACCGCACACCTCGGATCGATTGTCTGAGTGCTTTGATCGGATGGGAAATGAGGAAGCAGATCAAGATATGTATGGGGTGGTGCGAAAGAGCGCGCTCGATGCAAGTAAGCAAGATATGCCTTACCCGTTAGTACCCCACCTTTCCCCCCGGAGCACCCAGAGGTGCCGGTGGACTGCAGAAGCGCTCACGCGCCCCAAAAAACTGACTGTCGTACCGCTCTTTCGATGGGAAAATACGCGAAAACCGAGGGCAGAAAAGCGTGCTGTGTTAGCAACATTCTCTCACCATCCGTGCCCGGGTGTTTTTGGGGTTGGGAGGGCAGGGGGGGGGGGTCGCGAGTTTTCCTCTATCTGTACACACACACACACACACCCACACCTACAACCGGATTCATCGGAAAGGTGGAGTGAGGAGTTGGGGAAGAGCTGAGAAGCGGAATCAGGAAGGTTGGGGAGCATAAAGCGGTGGTAAAAGATTGGACAACTTTCCAGCCTATATATTGGGTAGTGGTGTCTTTGCCTGCTCTTTCTTTCTCGCTTTCTATCTTTCTCTCTCGCATGCGTTCGGTACACTCCCGGGGTGGCGCAAATGTAGGCGAAATGGGACGTCAATTGATCCGTGTCGTGTGCATGTGCGTACCGCTGTGTGTATGTGTGTAGTGATTTTGAACTCCCCGTACCGTGAATGCTCAAGTGACCAGCATGATTTTAGTTGCTCTCTACCTTTCAATGCGTTCTCACCAGGCGGGCATCGAACATCCATGCTGCTCTGGTAGAACCAACTGGGACAGGATATGCTTTTTCACACCTTTTTCATTTCCCAGTGTGAACCTTAGTAGTTCTGGAATTTCTAGGGATATACCGCGAAGAATACAGCTGTAATGGTGCCCTGATTAAAGGTGGGGACAACAACAGAATGAATTCTTAAGTACTAGAAGATATAGATTGAAAATTCCTGAGGAGTACCCTGGAGGACCCTGGAGGACCCTGGAGGAGTGCTGTTCCAATGCCGGGCAGGAACTGTATATTCTGTTACTAGGTGAAATCTTCCCGAACCAAGCGGTACAACCTTGATCGATTGGAACACTCCAAGAGCGGGAATGACTGCTGAAAGTCACCCGAACGGAGCACTATTCTCAGCTGGAACATTCATACGTAATGTCCGCAGGATATACAAGGGCCTGTCATTTACGTTCTCGCGTCCCGGGCACACGAAATGAAATGGTAGCTATAGCTTCAACAACCCAAGAAACTACATTCCCGCCTTCCCACCCCCCCCCACCCGTTCCGTTTGGGACACTGTATCAGTATTACGGTTTCGCCTGCCAACACTTGCACACGGTGGCCACGTCGTCGCGTTTAGAACACATCGCTGACGGTGAAAAGTGCCACCCCGAAAAAAAAAAAGGTCGCCATTGCGCGCGGCTTATAACGGGTTCGACGCTGTGTGCGCTCTAGTGATGCGGCAACCATCATGCACATCTGCATTGCCCACCCCACCCAACCCCCCCGAAACAAGCTTATATTGGCTAAGCGATTGGTCGTCTCCTCCTCCTCCTCCCAGTCCTCCCTCTTCTCACTCCCTCCGTCCTCTTCCACCGTCGAAAAAAAGAAGAAGAAACGAAGGTGGACAAGATGGGAGAGAAGTGGTATCCTACGAAAGAGTAATGAACGTGCACATCGCATCACACAGCCTGACCCCTCTGGCTCCTCTTCAGCCGCATCGTTCGTTTTATAGGGCGGGTGTGGGGACGCACGGTGTGTGTGTGTGTGTGTGGCCGGCTATGACGGCCACAAATCGACCGAAAAGAAAGCGTATCACCGCTGCTGCTGCCACCGTCGCCACCAGCCAGCAGCAGCCATCTTGCCAATGTGTGTGTTGTTTGCCGCCGTCAGCCATATTGTTTCCGATTGTTGCCGACGATGATGGGCTGGTGTTGTACGTTCCGTTTCGGTAGTTTTTTTTCCATTTCCAATGTTCTTTTTCTGTAAACTTTGGTTGTAGGGCAAGAATCCAGCATTGGGTGAAGGAGTGAGAGAGAGGGAGGGAATTGTTTGTTTGTTCTTTCGCTTCTCCGTAACCATATCTGCATCATGCATTCGATTATCTCATTTAATACAAATTAATAAACAATTAATATGTGGGAGCTATAGAAATGATTCGCGTTCGGGTCACCGGTAGCGCACTTTATTACTGATCACAAGTAAGGATTATGAATCCATTTGTATGTGCGTGTACTTTTATTGTGCTTTAATCTGCCAGTGAGTGGGCCACAGAATGTAATAATATTTATTTATTTATGTTTTCGCTTGTTTTTCCAATTCATCCCTCACGGGTTTCTCACGCGCGCGGATTGGTGACGATGTGTAACGCGATCATAAGCACTACGGTAGTTAGGGCGAGAGCGCCAGAAACAGAAAGCGTGTGGTGCAAAAAGGAAGGAGGAGGTCTGTCAAGAGCATGGAGATTTCAATTGCGCAAGAAGCAGGACCGGTATGCGAAGGTGCGAAAGAGAGCGAATCAAACGAGGAGCAAGCGAGATGGAGTGCAGAGTGTGTGTTTCTGCTTACGGGGGATTGCGTGTTGTGCGCTTCCGCTCTGACGATATTCTCTGACGGGAAAAAAAGGGGAAATTATAGTACGCGAATCATCAAACTCGTACACACACACACACACGTAAAACCGCTTTGAACACATCCGTCGGTGCACAGTTGGTTATTAGTGGTGTGCGTGCGTGTTTGTTATTGATGTGATTCTTTCGATTATGTATGCAGTGGAAGTGTCAAATAAATAGTGCTCAACACACAGTAGTAGTTGTCAGATTGTGCTACATGCAGGTTGGCGACCGATTCTGGAGCAGGAAGTTGTACAGCCCTGCGTTTGTTGGGTCGTTGTGAACAAGCGCCACTGACCAGACCAGACGGTCAATGTCGAACTAGTGGTAGTGGTGGTAGTGCACGACGTATAAGGCATATACGCCTGCGTCTGGTGCTCTCGCACACATTGAGCGTATCGTTCGCATTCTATTGCTTATGGCGCTATAAGTGTGCGGAACAGGGACAGGGCGGGGAGTGAAGGAAAGAAAGAAAAAAAAAAGAATGAATAAAACCATACCGAGAGAGAATGTTGTTTAGCTCTGCGTTTCGCTGCTGTGTGTGTGTGTTTGTGTAAAGTTAGTCTCGACTCGTGTGCGAGAAGAGAAGCTAGTCCAGAGTTTCAGTATCGCCTGCCAGTGACGACGACGGACGGACGAAAGGAACCGTTTTACACAAGCAACATCATCCGCCGTGTCACAATCAAACACAAACACCCAAACCCCTCGTTGGGAAAGAAGAAACTGTTTAAGTTACGATTTTTTTTTCGTTCGGTTCCCCGCCCGTGCGCGAGGAGTGTGCGTGTTTTTTTTTTGTTGCTTTGCTTTAATACAATAACGCGGGTTTTCTGGCTGTGGCCCGTTTGTGCGACATCTTGAAAAGTTCAACTACGCGCATAACCCCGCCGCCGTTCGTCTAAAAGCGTACAGTGCTGCCACACCAATCATCCAAACTCGCCATTATTGGGGTGGTCGGTAACACCAAATCAAACGTCAAGTGTGTACGCGTACATACACACGGTGCGCGCGGCCTGCAGTTGTGGAGCAATAGTCGCGGACCGCCGGGTAGCTCTGTGTGTGCCGTACAGGGTGGAACGGTTTTTTTCCCACTTTTCTATCCACCTCGACTAGTTCCGCCGACGGTTCGACGGTCCCGACCACGTTACCGGAAAGAGAGCATCACCCGTAACGTCGGTGTTACACTCCGTCTCATCGGCAAACGGGCGCAAAAGCTTGAGAAGGGAAGCCATGTTGTCCATACGGTAATAGAAGTGTTTGAAATTCTCGGGCTGTGTGTGTGTGTGTGTGTATGCGCGCGCGCATTTGTGTGTGTGTGTGTGTCGGTGGTTTTGTGTGGAATAGGTGTGACGGGGAAGGGACGGGATTTTGGTGTTTTGCGAATCAGAGTCGATCAAGCCGCAGTGCGAGTGACAGAGATCGCGTGCATCTCTTTATTTCCCAAACCCACCGTTCGGATGTCAGTTTGAGGCTGTTTGTCAGGCACGCTCTGGCTAGAATAAGGACATGCGGATTCCTTGTTGATATTATTTTTTCCAGTTGTATTGTGCGTGATGCAGCTGCTAGCTGTTGGTGGACAATATCTTTTTCCTTGAAAGTTCCAACCCGGCTGCTAAAAGTATAGTAAGTCACTGAACTCGTCCAATCTTCACCAAAAGATGGCTTTTCATTATACCTAGTTGGTGACTATTATGGTTAATTAGTAGGAAGGTAATAGCGATTTTCAATCAAAGAAGTCATCACTCCCAGAAGAATCACAAAACAACTCACCATCGAAGAGTAGTGAACTGTTCCTTCAAGCTTCTAGCTTCCGTATTTGTGAGACAGTCACCGTGTGTGGGTCTAGATAACGACCAGCTCGGTGCGAGTGCTCTGCCATTAGTGTATATTGGATCGATGAGATAGTGCTTCACTCGCTTCCTGCCAACAATATATGTAGCATTCCATTTCTTTCGCTCTAACCGCTCAAGCTGTCCAAATTAAAGGATTCTTGGGGGTTATCAGGACGAGTGCGCCTGCTGATGCCTGTTGTAGGTGCAATAATGCGAGAGCGAGAGACGAAGAAGAAGAAGGAAAAAACACCCATAATGTATGTGTGTTTCTCATCTTGTTTGAGGATGAAAGTGGCCTACGGAAAATTCTCGCTATACTTTCCCATCGCCCTAATACAACCCATGGGGGTGGCTGCGAGAATAATTTTGCAGTAATCGTAGCAGCAGCCGCCATGATGGATTGTCGATGTTGTTTTGTGCTGCTCAACAAATGACCGATACCGCACCGTCTCTATCGTGACGTTTTCCTGTTCATAATCGTAACCGTTTCGTCACCCTGTGGTGTTACGTATGCTACCCACAGAAACAGTACCAGGTGTGTCTCCTTCTTTTTCGTTTGCCGCCATGTAACCGCATTAACGGTTTTCGTTGTGCTGTGTGTGCGTGTTGGTTTCAAATCCTGGGTGTCCTGTTTTGTACCACTCATATGTATGCGTTTCGTTATAGTTGGAATATGTGTTTATTGTTTTAAGTGATCAAGGATAAAATATCCAAGGAAGGAATTCTTAAAATAGACATACTGTGGATGTCAACCTTTGGAACATAATGCGGAGTACGTACAGCAGTGTGCAACACTCTTCAACAGACTTTCTAACGGACCAATGCTTGCACGGGTCGAGAGCACTATGAGGGTGTGCGAGTGGTACAGTGCCAGTTCTCAATCTTGCCATTATCCTTTATTCTGACGTTCTCTTTGTTTTCTCCTTTCTTTATTTCCATTTCCTCGTACTCTGCTACGCAGATGTCGGCCGGTACGCAGCTGCAGATGGCACCACAAACAACAATAGTACAACAAGTTGGCCAGGTCGACCAAACTGCATCACACCATCACCACACGTCGCATCATCTCCAGCAGCAACAGCAGCAGCAGCAGCAGCAGCAATCGCATCATCACCATCAGCCGCATTTTAACAGCGGCAATCAGCAGCAGCAGCAACATCATCAGCAGCAGCAAGTGACAACGGTGCTGAGCACGCACCAGCAGCAACAGCAGACGTCTGCTGCCGCCGCAGCAGCAATTGCTGCTGTCTTGTGCGGTGCTGGTAGTGGTATCGGCGGCGTTGGTGGTGGAGGAGGTAGTGGTGGCAGCGGTAGCGGCAACGGCAGCAGTGGCGGCAGCGGAGGAAGTACTGTTAACAGTGTGGGCGGTGGTGGCGGAGGAGGAAGCGGTGGTGGGGGCAACAATAACGGGGGAACGGGCGGTAGTGCCGGCGGCAAAGGCTCCCTGGCGGATACGGCACTGTCCACGACGACCACGACAACGACGACAGCGGGTGTGGCGGTAGCGACGGCAACACCCGGTACAACACCTGCCCTGCATCCACCGATCCCGGTCGGTAACCTCCAGCAGCATCACGCCCATCACGCGCACCACCATCATAATAATAACAAGGATCAGGACTCGAACATGAGCACGGGATCGTCTCACAGTGATAAGGAGCCGGACGCGATCATGAGCAGTCCGGTCGCAACCGCCCTTCCCGTCGTTACCACCCCGACGTCCGAGAAGGTGTCCCGAGCCGCCTCCGAGCGAAAACGGAAACGGAAGGCCCCGGACGATAATGGTGGGCCGGGTGGTGGAAGCGGCGGTGGAACACTGGGAAGCGCAACGGGTGGGGGACATTTTCGTGATAGTAGAGATAATATTAAGGGTCTGCGGTTAACGCTGCCGACCGGTGATAATAAGAAGATAAAAGATTTTTTTACTAAACAGCCGGTGCTGCCATCGGTGGCCTCGCTCCGTGTGTCCAGTAGTAGTAGTAGCCCGCTAGTCGGTGGTGTCACGTGCATCACCGCGATCGCCGCGGTTGGTAGTGGTGCCGGTGGTGTCACCGGTGGCAACAACCATGCGGTCGGTTCACTAGGAGCAATATCCAATTCCCCGCACGTGGATCCGGGTGGTGGTGGAACCGTGGGGTCCACCACTGGTCCCTCGCGGAAAAGTCCGAACCCTCAGCAACAGCAGCAGCAACAGCAGCAAACGCCCCACTCGACCGGCCAATATCCCATGTACCCCCCTAGTCCGCAAACGCCACTGCATTCGGTGGGCGCCAGCATCGGGAGCAATGGTAACAGCGGCCACACGAATGCTGGCACCCTGCAACAGCCGGACATGTTTAGCAGTAGTCGAACACAGCGGCAACAGCAGCAGGGTGCAGCATCCTCGTCGACACCGTTATCGGTCGCGAGCAGCAACTCTTCCGTACAAGTTCCTCCATCCGTCTCGGCAGCCATGGCAGCGGCGGCGGCAGTAGAGGCGGCCAAAGCAGCCGCCGCAACGTCCTCCCCCTCTGCAACGACGGTCCTGTCGCCGATCATCACGCCGCTGGTCAGTGCGACGGCGTCCACGGGTGCGGCCGGTTCGGGAGTCTCCCTACAGCAGCAGCAGCTACAGCAGTACCAGCCGATCGTGCTGGTGGCGAACAATAGCAACACCTCCTCGATAATGCTCCAGAAACCACCGCCCTCGGTCGGTGGTCCGGCTGCCAGCCAGCAGAAGCAAGCTGCACATCAAGCTCAGGGGACGCAACAGCAGCAATCATCGTCGGCGCTATCCACGCAGCAACAGCGTGACTCTCAGACGCAGGCTACGATAGCAGCATCCCAGCAAAGTGCAGTGCAACAGCAGCAGCAGCAGCAGCAACAACAGGCTGGCCAAAACTCAACCCTACCTTGCAGTGCAACGACGAACCATCAGCTGCAGTGTAACACCCCCACGTCAACAGTAGCAGGCAGTAATAGCTGTAACACCGGTACTACCGATCATCACCATCATCGGGTCACACTGGTGTCGTGTAATACGAGCAGCAATAGCAGCAGTAATGGTGGTGGTGGTAGTGGAGCTACCGGTGGGGTCGGAGGCACGACGACGGGAGCAACCACCCCTAGTGGGGAGCAGCCGAGTGGGATCGGCAGTACGAACAGCCCGCTGTTAACGACATCCGCAGTGACGTCGACGACGAGCAACAACAATGCCGGCGGTAGTACCGGTGGCCAGAACAATAATTCCATTCTCCAGCTGCCGGGCGGTGCAGTCGTCACCACCACCAAGTCAATTGGGCAGAAGCTGCAACATCAGCAAACCACCTCCTCCACGAATACGACGCCCGGCGGCGGTGGACAGCAGCAGCAAAGCGATAGCAGTAGCACCAGCAGCAGCAGCAACAACAACAACAACAACGGTAGCAACTTTGGCAGCAAGTTCGGCCAGCAGCAACCATCAACACCGACGACACCGACGACGACCACCACACTCATGCTGACCAAGTTCGTGCAGACCGATCTGACGCAGGCGGACATTACCGAGCGGGACCACGACTTCGAAACTAGCCGGACGCGGGTGGACGAACTGTCACGGTTGTCGGACGAGCAGAAGTGTCAGCTGAACGTGCACCAGAAGGCGATCGAGCAGCACAAGAGCCAAATCAGCAAATGCGTCGAGGTGGTGAAAAAGCTGCTCAAGCAGAAGAGCAACATCGAGAAGAAGGAAGCGCGGCAGAAGTGTATGCAGAACCGGCTCCGGCTCGGTCAGTTTGTGACGCAGCGTGTGGGCGCCACCTTCCAGGAGAACTGGACCGATGGTTACGCCTTTCAGGAGTTGGCGAAGTAAGTACACCGCATCTTGTTCTATCCTATTATTGGGGTCTATGATCAACTGAGCCAGTTTGTTGTTGTTATAAAGCTTTGCATTTGACAGAAGCAGGCTAAAATGTTTCAGATTTTCTAGCTTTGGTCATCATAGACCTCAATAGCCGTAAATTTACATCCTCACAAGAGAATCTCACACGCCTTGTTTTTTTTTATTTCAGACGCCAAGAGGAGATCACTGCCGAACGAGAGGAGATCGATCGCCAGAAGAAGCTGCTAATGAAGAAGCGACCCACCAACAGTGAGGGAGGCCGGAAGCGTAACAACTCGTCGGCGACGGGCGGTGGTTCGGGTGGAACCGGCGGTACGAGTGATCGGGGTGGTAGCGGCCCAGGCAGTACCGGTGTCGGCACCGGTGCCGTTGTTGCGATGGGCAGCAGTGGTGTGGTCGGTGGTAGTGCCGGCAATGTAGGCAGTGGTGGAGGCGGATCGGCGCTGCATAATGGCAATGACAGTACCTTCCTGAAGCCGGACCCGGTCGTCAGCAGCAACAGCACGTTCACGCTGCAGGAGTACTACGAGTGTGACGAGATACTGAAACTACGCCAGAGTGCGCTCAAGAAGGAGGATGCCGACCTGCAGCTCGAGATGGAGAAGCTGGAGCGGGAACGCAATCTACACATTCGCGAGCTGAAGCGAATACACAACGAGGATCAGGTAGGTGCAATCGAGTGTTGGTGCTGTTTCGCCACATCTGTAATGATCTTTCTTTTCTCTTCCACGTGGCCAGTCCCGCTTCAACAATCATCCGGTGCTGAACGATCGGTACCTGTTGCTGATGCTACTGGGCAAGGGTGGCTTCTCCGAGGTGCACAAAGCGTTCGACCTGAAGGAGCAGCGGTACGTGGCGTGCAAGGTGCACCAGCTAAACAAAGACTGGAAGGAGGACAAGAAGGCGAACTATATCAAGTGAGTACACGCACCCCGGGAGCACGAGCACACTTGAGCGTCCTCTAATCGTATCTCGATCGGTTCCTTCCAACAGACATGCGCTGCGGGAGTACAACATCCACAAAGCGCTTGACCATCCGCGGGTGGTGAAGCTGTACGACGTGTTTGAAATCGATGCCAACTCGTTCTGCACCGTGCTGGAGTACTGCGACGGGCACGATCTGGACTTTTACCTGAAGCAGCACAAAACCATCCCGGAGAAGGAGGCACGATCGATCATCATGCAGGTGCGTCCACGAGTCATCCGCGATCCAATCCCCCTTATACTAATTGCCCCCCGGTTTTTGCCGGTGGTTTCGTTTTAGGTCGTATCGGCCCTGAAGTATCTGAACGAGATCAAACCGCCGATCATACACTACGATCTGAAGCCGGGCAACATACTGCTTACCGAGGGCAATGTGTGCGGTGAGATCAAAATTACCGACTTCGGTCTGTCGAAGGTGATGGACGAAGAGAACTATAATCCCGACCATGGTATGGACCTTACGTCACAAGGTGCTGGAACTTATTGGTGAGCAACGATGCGCAGTGAGCCCTACCCGGCGGCGTGTGTATTTGTGTGTGGGTGGTAGTCCCCGATAGTGAGAGAGCGACCAAAGTAGATCGCGAACCGGTAGTTCTGTAACAAAACCCAATGCCACACATGGGATGGGACACACATTCGGATGTTGGATGTGTTTTGTGACGCTAGTTAAACTAAGTTTGCATATTGCTGTAGTTTAGAAACAGTCGAGTGGTTTTACACAAAAGGGGTTTGTTTTTGATAGAAATTTAGACAATGGGGGTTAGGAGGGGTTGTCAGTGAGGATACGGGTGTAGGAATCGGTTTTCCATTCTGGCAAACCGGTGTATGTTCGTATGTATGTTACCATCACCATCACCTGTGCTAATTCTTTTCCTTTCACTTTCTTTACCCTTTTTTTGCTGCCGTGTTTCGCTCCGCTTCTGTCGCAAACCGGAAACGTGCGGCGGGTATCAGGTATCTGCCACCGGAGTGCTTTGTTGTCGGTAAGAATCCACCGAAAATCTCGTCCAAGGTGGACGTCTGGAGCGTCGGCGTCATCTTCTACCAGTGTCTGTACGGCAAGAAGCCGTTCGGTCACAACCAGTCCCAGGCGACGATCCTGGAGGAGAATACGATCCTCAAGGCGACCGAGGTGCAGTTCGCCAACAAACCGACCGTGTCCAACGAGGCCAAAGTAGGTGTTCGCACAACGTCTGCCCCGTGGTTAAAATGTGTGTTTTCTCCCTCATTGATACGCTTTCTGTCTTTTTGTTGCTGTTTGCATTCCCAACAGAGCTTTATACGGGGGTGTCTCGCGTACCGGAAGGAGGACCGGATGGATGTGTTCGCACTGGCCAAGCACGAGTACCTGCAGCCACCGGTGTCGAAGCATAACCGGTCATCGAACGCGCAGAACCAGCACGCGGGCGGACAGAACAGCAGCACGAGCGGTACCGGTGCCGGTGGTGGTGGTGGCGGCGGCGGCGGCGGTGGCGGAGGTTCCGGTGGGTCTGGCGGGGCCGGTGGTAATCAGGTCGGTCAGCAGACGTCCTTTTCCACCGGCATGTTCGGCAACATGAACCAGTCCAGTTCGTCTTAGCTATTTTTCCACCACAGCACCGCCGGTGTCAGTAGTAGGAAGGGTGGCGTTCCACCGGGAGCAGCCGTGTCGACGACGTTCGGTACCGTCGCGTCCGCGATCTCACCATCATCCCCGTTGCCAGTACACAGTACCACCACCAACGCAGCCGCCATCTCCGTCGCATGTTCCGTCAGTACCACGCACCAGCCCAATAAGAGTGTATTGAAGGGTGGTGGTGGTGGTGATGTGCACCGTTCGATACTGATGCCACCGGCACCACCTGCACCACCTCCACCACCCCCGCCACCACCCACCATCAGCAATAATCGAGTGATCACGATCGCAAACGGTGGTGACGCTAACCGAAACGATCGCATCGTGCTGATGACGTCAGCAACCGAAACCTCCACCAGTCTGTCGACCACGGGCACTACCACTACCACTACAAGCAGCAACACGGCGGGCAACAGCTTTTTCAGTGTACACGCCAAGAAGGGCATCATCATTCCGTCGCCTCTAGCCGGCCGTACAACGAACGGTCGGCGATTGTTGCACGCAACCGAAGATATTCCCGCTAGTGTGATGCCATCGTTCAACCACAAAGCCGTTGCAGCACCGTCTAGGTGTGGGCGGAAAAGTATCATCATAAAGCAACAGCAACAGCAACAGCAACAGCAGCAACAGCAGCAGCAGCAGCAACAACAACAACAACACTCGCAGACAGGCCATCAGCTCAATTCCAACAATCAATCTCTACTACTGCGTCGTCAAACGGATATGAACAAGCAACAGCAGCAGCAGCAGCAGCAGCAGCAGCACCACCACCAGCAGCTGTTACAGTTCCAACCGCTGCAGGATCCACTGCCAAACCATTACAACAACGTCGGTGCCGGTGGTGGCATCATCCGGAACGGTGTTGCCACCAATGCCGGCACCAGTGTGCTGCTGCAGTGCAACAACATCAATCAAATGGGCCTCTCGGTGGGGAAGGGTGTTAAACGGCAGCAACAGCATCTGCTGCTGCTGCGGGGTGGTGGTGCAAACAGCGGTGAGGAACGAGGAGGAGGTGGCAGCGCGTTCGGTAGAGCTGTGACGACCGGTATCAGCACTGCCACCGGCAACAATCTGCTTCTACCGCCTGCCCACACAACACCGGCCTCCTCATCACCGCCACCTTCGTCCTCGTCGTCGTCTTCTTCGATTGTGGCGGCAACGGCGGCGGCCGCCGCAGCCGCAGCTGCCCATGCATTGCTGGCCGGTCGACGCCACTGGCGAAACGATTAGCGATCGCTTACGGAAAAAACGTGTGTATGTGTTCGTGTTTGAGTGTGTGTGTGTGTGTGAGAGAGAGAAAGGACGGTATCACACCAGAAGAAAATGGCACCCTCATCCAATCTGCTACTCCCCCGGTATAATGGCGTATTGCTAGTGAGCGTAGCACTTCAAAGCTAGGAAAACATTCCCCTCATATGATAAACTCCCCCCCCCCACACACACATACATATATACACACACAAACACATACACACTCCAAATGAGCGAGAGGGAACTAGAATAAAGCGAGACATGAATATGCCAACTTCGGCTTTTGTCAGCTGAGTACCGAACTACGAACTGGACGTTGTAAACATATTGCTAGGACGCAACGCAAGAAGCCCGCTCTCCCATACTACTATTACTACAAAATGGCGGATATGCGCGAAATGGACGCGATTTTAAAAGGAGCCTAGAACGAGTAGCGCACCGGTTCATTCAGCTTCGTTGATCAATACCTTCGTTGGTATATATGTACATAGTTTCGTTTTGCCTGCGGCATATGACACTCTCTAGGTCTAGGTGTTCCGTTATATGACCCGCACTATTATCAATATGTGTAGACCTTAATCCGCCTCGCCCGCATCCACCCTTCTCCCTTGTTCGTCCCGTTTATCCTGCCAAGCTATGCCAAGGCGCAAGAAACCCGACCTGGTACCAGGATTGGTACGCGGTTCTACAGGTTCCCTTTCTGGATTTGTGTAATAATCCTTCGGGGATGTTTTCTGCACGGGTAATACGTAAAATGCATTCAACTGTTTTCCAATGAAATATACACAATACTTAAATACATATGCAAAAAATCAAAGATATGCAGTTATTTTTTAGAAAAATTGTTCCAACAGTTGGAAATTTGGTTTTGTTTCCAACTTCAATCACCTACCCGTGTAGATAACACACTTTTTTTTAGGGTTCCACCATTTTCTGTGGTGTAGTTGAGTGTAACCGTCACACAATCGCCTTTTAGTGCCAAAAACAACCGAAACCCCCGAAACAACCGAAAGAAGATGAAAAACGAAGAATCATGTAATAGATATCTAGTTTGTCTTAATGTTTTATTTTTTTTGTCTATAGCATTTTACCGGTACTGGACGATATCATCGTCACTTGACTACTGTAGAGTGCAGTAAGACACGACGACAGGGCTTTGATTTATACCGTATTTTTGGTGGAGTATTTTTATTTTTGTATATGTAAATCCTTCAGTTTTTTGTTTCGTTCGAATTATTCAGCTCGAACGTGTTTGAACTACAGGATGGGAACGAATCAGGTTTCTATCGGCGGAAACATGCGCGAATGCGTGTTACCGTAACTTGACAAGGAAGCTACGCATTGCAAGCGACCCCAAAACACAACCAGTAAGGCGTGTGCGAGCGATTAGTAAAATTGGTACGCGATAGAATAAAATGTACTGGCAATATGTCGACCGATGCAGGACTCTTGAAAAGGAAGGGAGCGCGGCACACTGCATCTTAATTGCACAGCCGAGGGGTGTGTATGAGCGAAAGAGAGGGAGAGAGAGAGAGAAGAAAGCGGGAATGAGAAAACGGTTTGAGTTAATACATTTGTACAGGAAGCGTAAGAAACGTTAGTTTGTAAGGATTAAATTTAACGACAAATAACTACTCGGAAGAAATTAGGGTTTTGTATAAAAAAAACACACACAAACACAACACAGATACATTCACATACACAGAAGAGCGTTTGACAGCAGCCTAGGGAGCCAAACTGAATTAGCCGAACCTTTCCTTCCCAACATTCTCTCCCCCCACCCTCCCACCATCACTCGCCCGGAAAGTAAATCCTAAAATGTACAGATTATTAATTAGCGACTATCGAGAGGGGATGAAACTAATTAGCGGATAAAACATGATGGGGTAGCATATTTGTCACCTGTTCTGATAAAAAAAAAAACGCCGGGGGTTGATACTAAGTAGAAAAGGGAGAAAATAATAACAACAAACGCCTACACCAGACCATACGTTTAGCGCGATGAGCAAATGATGAGGATGTGTTATTTCTTTAATACTTTATTTTATATCATTGAAGTGTACATATTAAGCTAAATTGCTAAGTGTGCGTTCTCAAGCGTTTCCTTCCCACAACTCGAGATCGAATCTGGCAGGCTTTCCTTAGCGTTAGGAAGAGCGGGGCATATTGTTCACTGGCCGCATTGTTAGCGTCCTACCGGGAAGGGGAGGATACATAATCCTTCCTCTGAAATGCTCACTGTACACGTTCACCTATCGAACCTGAGCTAGAAGAACCGAGTGGGCCAGATTCGGAAGTTCGATAGATGTCCGCGAGGTTCTAGAATGTTTCGTCTATCCATTGAAGAGTTTGACAGTTAGCAGTCAAAACATAAAGTCCTGACGTTCGTGTTATCGATACTATCCCCATCTAGGGCTCATACTCTCCGACTTGTTAGTTAACCGATCCTGCAGAGCTCGTTGCAATCTTCCTAAAGAAACGGTGAAGAGAATAAGAACAATTCAAGCAATCGGAAAGAAGTAAGAGGGTTCTACCGTGCTATCGATCCAGCTCCAATGGAGGCAAGCAATGTAATAGAGGAAACAGAAAGAGAACACACTGTTTGGTTGTTGGTTTACTATTAATTCCGGAGCGATTGGCTGGTCTTATTGCTACGAAAACAAAACAAAAAAAACATACCTGGTACAGCTCGTGTTCCAGTGATTCGTTCACAAATGTAGTAGAAGCAATAGGATTGAAATTCTCGTTCGCCGCAGGTGTTTGCTTTAGTTGTCAGCTTTGAACAGGTGGTTTGAATCGACGGCACTACTCCACGCTGGGCAGCTCAATAGTTTCAATAATTTGACCGGTTGGAAAAACGCAAAAGCATATAAACCAGACACACACTTTGATAGTTCATTGCTTGTATATATATAGCAACACAAACGAATGATTAGATGCGAGGTGAGAGGAAAACAATGTAAAAGCAACACCGTAATGTTCATGTCATTAGTTCTATGCGAGAGAAAAGCGTAACACCTACATACACAGGCTTGCGAGTTCCCGTTTTCCTTTTCCTCCCCTTCAAAGGGTGTTTGGGAAAATGTTTTTTTTTTGTAAAAAAATCCACACACACACATACACATCTTGCGAAAAGCATAATCAAAGAAGGAAATCAAACTGATAGGCAAATCCACATACACACACACACACACACGCGTGTGTACACCTTACGCCCTTGTTGTGTCTGTCTGTGTCATGCGAATCGTCCATCTTACATGAAACTAACAAAAACTATCCCCGGAGCAAAAGTGTGTGCAGCCCACTTAAAGGAGTAGGACGAAAATAACCAAAAAAAAAGGAAGTAACAACATGCTCATTTACCTTAGTGAATAATGTTTCAAATTTAGTGGTTAGCTACCAAAATGCAACAAAAACAAACAAACAAACAAAAAAACAAATCGAAAAACAACATAAACCCCTGCACACTGGTGGGAACAGTAGAGAGAAGAAAGAACATTCTAAAATAAATTCTACGGCAAATACGTATGCGCGTGTGGGCGCGCGGATGTGTGTGTGTGTGTGTTTGAACAGAATCTGCAGACCAGGATGCACTAGGGAGGAAGAATAGTACGTGTAGGTGTAGATGGCACCCTCACTTATCTTAGAAGTATTTGGGGTTTAATAGGGCCAATATGTAGAGGATGCAAAGCACCACGACCCTTCTCTCAATGGTGAGCCAAAGGCATGCGGGATCTGACACGCAGATGCTAAACCTCCGAATCCCGCCACACACACCCAACGCTCCACACACTCTAAGGTAGGACCAGAAACTGGCAAGGGGAGCCACCATTTAGCCAACAGCATTTGAAGATGTATCCCCGTGCCCTGTGCAACACGTGATACGTGATCTTGGGAAATGAAAGGAAGGTAGGGCACTTGGTAGGTAGGAAGTTGTGCGCTTGCGATGGTGCTGTAAGCTGTAACACATACCATTGTGTACCTCTTGATAGCGAACTAACCAGGAGAACGTTAGGCCAACAGTGGGGCACACGAGAGACGCTTGCAAAAGAATCAGAACATTACACCAATCCTAGTGAGGGCAGTAGTAGCGCGTGTACATTTAAACGGTGAAGGCTCGGGGAAGGCTTCCGTAGGGGTTGAGCTGGAGTGGTAAGATGAGTCGATCGGTGGAGGATGGAAAGCGATAAACCAACAGCAAAAAGATAGACGAAAAAAAAAGAACGAGAAAAAAAAACACAAGGCTAAAGAAATTATGATAATGATAAATAAAATATTAATATAGCAACCTACACTACCGTTCGCGAGAGGGATGTTGACGGAAGGGAGGAAACAATTCCCTTTCCCTTGCGCGCGCGTGCTCACGCTAGACAGTTAAATGTTAAATCCACAATGAAATACCGCGTTAGTTGGGTAGGGGTGGGCGGGGGATGTGGGTGGAGGGGGGAGGAAGGAAGGGGTTGGTATCAGTAATGCGCGGGTGGATGGGTGGGATCGTTGTGCTGGCAAATGAACGCAACGTATAAGAAAGCAAAAAAACAGAACGAAGCAAGAAACATAAGTAATAAGGTTGGCAAAATAATGAAACAAAAAGGCACCGCCACCCGCTCCCTCGCTTCCCCCCTCCCAAGGGCAGCAAAACCATGGCGCGGTGTGAAACGTAATTGGGGGTAGGAAGGAAGGAAGAAGCAAAAAAACATTTAATAAATTTAAAGTAATAAATATAATTAAAAAAAGAACTATTGATTAATGAAGAAAATAAAAACAAAACAAAAAAAACACTACCCAACAAACACACACACTCACACAAACACACGTACACCACACACATACAGACACACACACACACACACAAAACGCAAGCGCAAGGAAACAAGAAAGCAACAAGAAAAAGCGAATACAGATAAATAATTATAATAAATTATTTAAGATATGAAAAATCTTCTATATGTAATAATAATTATTAAAAAATTGAAATAAAAAAATAAATATTTAAAAAATACCAATCCGCGCGAAACGAAAAAGGATAAAATCTGTCGCAATAGAAATGCAAAACAAAAAAAACCTACATGTCGAAGACTTGATGCTTTTCTTTTGTTTTCTTTTTGTGTTCCCTTTTTTGTTTCATGCTAAAATGAACGTTTGTTTTTTGTTCTGTTTTTTTGTTTCTTGTCGTTTGCAAAACAGCGGTTGCATTTCATGATTGGGGAGGAATTTTAGTATTTATTGATTGCGAAATCAAATTGTAAACGGTGCGCGGTGCTTCCGAGGTTTGAATCGGTCGAATTAAACCGTTACCGTACGTGGGGCTATATGTGGCTAGCAGGTGCAAAAAGTGCTTGGTGGCGTCACCATACCGTACTCTGACACCGGCCGATTTCGATTGCTTATCACGCTACAGGGTGGTCTTGCTAGCTGGAAATTATCAACGCGCGTTTCACTGATATGCGAATGGTTCAATAAGTACCTGATGAAAACTGTTTTCATGCGCTTTGTTTTGTGGATTAATATGGAATGAAGCAAAACGGTTGCATTTACTATTGCTAACTGTTGGTAGAAGGTTTGATAAGTTAATGTCGAATGCTAAAAATGCCAACGTACCAGCTGTAATATTTGGATTAGTTTACCACCAACAACTTCAACGCCTCGTAACTTCATCGAGCAAAGAACCCAGGAAACCAACGAATTTGTATTATTGTTTGATGTAAGCTTTCTAAACTTAGCTTTTTTCTCCAACAAATTATCCCTAGGTGCAAGCTTAGTTGCTGTGACATTCCAATGAATTGAAAGATTTGATTGCAAAATACAATACCATAACAGCTTGTAAATAAATAAGAAAATTGACAATGAAACTTATTCATTTTATGTAATTCTTAGTTCATTAAAGTAAGCAACCTGCTTTTGCAAACGAGCCTGCTTGTAAATTAAGGAAAGAAGCTGGAATTGTGTCTATGTTGCGTCTTCTCCACTTGCATCAATGCATCAAACACTCCAGGTTAGTGTTACAATAACAAAAATATTCCTTAACTATTATTTATATTGAAAAAATGTGCTCGCACTGGGTATTTGAGATATTGAGAATATACTGTTATAATACATTTTTAGTAATTTAAAATTACTTAATCCAAAAAAGATGATCACGACCGCTAGGGGAGCAGCCCTGGCATGCAACCCTGGGAAATCTGCGTCGCCCTGGCAACTCGTACGCAAACGCACCGGTCTGGGATCTGTCATTCGTGTTGGTCTTGCTCGTATCCGTCAAAACGGTCTTTGCGCGAGACCCCTCCGAACCGTCTGTTGGCAAAACGGGAGGCTGTGAGTTGTGTTTCCCTTCGGTTGCGCTGTGTGCGTATGCGTGCGTGTACACGATAAGCCTGTCTTTCGGGGGTTTTTACTTCCGCAACAAAGCCCACAAAGCAAACCAAGCAACGGAACGTCCGCCAGTTAGTGAAGTGGTGGTGTGATAAAGCTGTAACAAAAGCAAACACTCCCACGGTAGGTGAGATAAGAACGACATCCGTCACACACTTATACGCAGTCAGCAGATACGGCCCGACACTGGTGTGCTAGTTTGCCGAGTGCCGGGAGAAAATAAAATGGCCGTAATGCAGCGCACCGTCACCGTAATGGTGGCACTGCTGGTCACGCTGGCCAGCGGTCACTCGGACACGACCAGCGTGCACCTGACGAAGGACAACTTCCAGACGGAGCTCGATGGTAGCAGCTACTTCGTCATGTTCTACGCACCGTGGTAAGTGTGTGCCGCTTCTATCGGTGCTGTGATTTATTTTTAAAACAAACCGGTTTAGCTCTTGTGACGGGCTACTGGCGGGCACATCCACTGACGGCTAATGCTCATCCGTTTTTGGTGCTTTTTTCTCGGTTGTTTTTTCCTTTTCCCGCTCCGGGATGTGAAGGTGCGACTACTGCAAAAAGCTGGCCCCGGTTTGGGCGTCCTTGGCCGAGGCCCGTAACGGCGAACCGGATGGGCAGGTAAAGATCGGACGGGTCGACTGTACGACCGATGGGGATCTCTGCACGCAGCACGACATCACCGGCTATCCGATGATGAAGCTGTTCCGGAAGGGAGCATCCGGTGGGGACGGTGGCACCAAGTACCGTGGCGGACGGGATCTTGTCCAGTTCAACGCGTTCCTGGACGAACAGCTGGCGGTAGATGGGGACGGTGTGAAGGGCACGGATGCGGAAGATGGATCCCAGGAGGATGGTATGCCTGATGCACCGCCTGCACCCGTCTCACCCCTAACCGAGCTAACGGAGGACACATTCGCGAAGCACGTCTCGAGCGGGAAACACTTCGTCAAGTTCTTCGCGCCTTGGTGCGGACACTGCACAAAGCTAGCCCCAACTTGGGAGGAGTTGGCCCGCAGTCTCGAGCACGAGCGGGACATCCGTGTGTCCAAGATCGACTGCACGCAGTACCGGCCCATCTGTACCGACTTCGAGGTGAAGGGTTACCCGACACTGCTGTGGATTGAGGATGGCAAAAAGATTGAAAAGTATACCGGACCTCGTACGCACAACGACCTCAAGCAGTACGTCTCGCGGATGGCCGGTGGGCTGAAGGAGGACACGGGCGACCAGTCGGACGAACAGGCCGACAAGAAGGAGGGCACCCTGGAGGGTGGTGCCGAGCGGGACGACAATCGTTCCGTGGTGGTACAGCTGAGCGAAGGTGACTTTACCCACGCGATCGCAAAGGGCGTCACGGTGGTAAAGTTCTACGCCCCTTGGTGCGGTCACTGTATGCGGCTCGCCCCAACCTGGGAGCAGCTAGCAGAAAAGCTGGCCGCCCGGGAGGACGTCAAGATTGCCAAGGTGGACTGTACGGTGGACGCGAACAAGGAGCTGTGCGGTGAGCAGGAAGTGAACGGGTATCCCACCGTCTTTCTGTACCGCGAGGGCGAAAAGGTGACCGAATACTTTGGGCACCGGTCACTCGACGATCTGCACGAGTTCGTGATGCAGCATCTGCAGGATAATGGGCCGCACGATGAGCTGTAAAACGCAACACAAAACAACACAAAATGGCCGATCAGGTGATCATGGTGAAGGAGAATCCGTTCCGTCGTGCTGCATTTACTCGTATCGTCGGTTGCAGTTGAAGAGTTCGTTTTGAAAATGTGTGCGTGTGTGTGTGTATGGGAATGGAGAATGATTCTTCTTTAAATTTCAATTAAAAAAAAAAAGTTGCCCCTAGTATGAGCTTTCCACTGGGTACGGAATGTTGGAGTTGGAGAAAGTAACATAAAAAAACATCCGGAAAACAATTGGGCAAATGTTTCCAATCACTGCACACGCTCGTAAAAATGCATGACAGTGGTAGAGTGTGTTCTCCTCGTGTATTTGTCTGATACTTTATCACTAAATTAGTTAAAATTGAAAATAATAATTTGCGAAAAACTGTAAATAACAGGCAGCAACATTTCAGTGGCCCTGAAAAAATGCAAAAGTAGCGCCATCTAGATGTCAGTGTAAAATAATTCTCACGAAGCGTTACTAAGCGTCATGCGTTATGGTTGATGCGTTACGCTTGCAAGTCTTTATATCAATCTGGAGTTCTTGATGCCCGAATGGTATATACGGTAGCGAGGTAAGTCTCCAACACGACAGGTTGGGTACCAAAACCCATGCGGATTGTAGGAGTTGTCTCTGTTTTGGATAACACATCTGTCAGAGAAATGGTAGGGTCTAGTAGACCTCTTGACGTATAGTAATCCTACCGGGGGAGAACAGGAAGGGAGTTGTGGGATCGTCTCGGTGATCTACCTGACTCTTCAACTTCACGGTTGAACCTTAGATATCTGAGGATATAATATCTATATAAATCGAAAGGAGCTTTGAAAGTGTTGCTACTTTTTCCAGTTCTATATCAGGAGATGTTGACAGGTGACTACATCTTCCCTCCCACAACTTTGGGGAAGTTCTCGGAGCTCCTGAGAAGATTTTCACTTAGAAGCACGTCTCTTCAAGCAAGAACTCTTCAACAGATAGTAACTTCTGTATAGCTGCTCTATGTTGTCCGTAGAGTCTTCTTACGTGACACAATGTCCTAGAAAGTTACCCTATACTTAACTCCCGCACACCGTACCTCTTGTACCTTCGAACACACACTAACGTCTGGTGATTGGTTTGCGTGGTTGGCCATTAAACGCACCAGCTTCTGGCCCATTGCACAAGCACAAACAAGTACGGAACGGATTCCGTCGACTGTTGGCTGGTACGATGCACGATCGACACAACAATTGGCGAGATGTGACGTGTGGTTACATCCGTCCCGTTGCAGAGGCTCGGCGACGGAAATGTGCACACATAATTGAACCCAGCACTATTCATGTAAACCGTCGACGCCAATCGACGATCGCGCGCGCCGATCGATTTGTCGCCAATTGTCAATCTGCACCACCGGATCACTACTCCCGGTGTATCTCGTACTTCCCTGCTCGCCGTTACCGGACGCTTGCGGTTGGTATCGGTCCGGATGATGGTACACACGCACGTGCGCCATTAACGATATTGTTTCTACGCGCGTGTCTGTGTGTGCGTGTTTGTCCTCGTCTAGCTGTTGGAATTTGGAATCCTTCCCGCTCACCAGGCCGGTTTCGCAAACGTTCGCCACTGTGACAAATCCCTTTTCCGATCAAACCGATTCCACCAGCACCGCGTGGCCTTGCAACGGTGTTGAACTAAACAAAAAAAAAAAAATGGCGGAGACCGCCAACCATCGAATGTAAATAATATCCACCAATTATCGCAATTAAATTAATTCGACTCCAAATAAGTGCGCGATTGTTGTCATTGGCGTCGTCGTCGTTTGCCGTTCGGTTCGGGTTCTTTCCCTTCCCTCCCTTACCCCACCCGCGCACGCTCTCCCCTTCCCCACACGTCCGAAAAGGCTTTCGAGGCTGTTTAGTGCTGACGGACGGCGCACAGTGCACAAGCTAGACGACTCGGGCTCGGGTCATCGGAGGCGATTTGTGATTTGCGATTTGCATGTTGCGTTGCCGGTGTGCGTAATTATGGCGACGGTTTGATAGAATTGTGTGGCGTGCGCCTTGTTGCCGAGTGATACCATTTACCGAAATGGGTGATCTAGGTGAAATCGTTCTTACAGGTGGGAGAGGTTCAATACGGGTCAGAATGGTAATGTTGAGTCATATTAGAAGTCTATGGGATATCAGACCTTGTATATTGGAGTGTCTTAAACAACCTCACGACATCGTACAATAGTTGGTAGCTACAAGACCACAAAGGAACTTCGTGTCAGGCTCCTTTGCTGTTAATATACCTCAGTTATCAATTTAACAGGACTCTGAGACACGGTTGATTGTTTGTAGTAAGCTCAGTGAGAACTGTCGTCCAATAGAACCTGGGTCTATAGTAAGTAAAGGTACTGAGACACTGTAGGAGACTCAGTCTAGTAGATATATCCCAATATATAGACTCAGACTTCCCAATACACAATTTTATTAATCCAGAGAAGTCGTTACTAATGTTACAATTTCTTCAAGTGGTGGAGCATTAATCAAACGCTACAGATTCCGCATCCTTCCAATAACCTCACATTAACGCTTCGCAACACCATTTGCGGTTGGTATATGAAAACACACAAAAGAAACTTACTCAACGAGCTAAGTGTAGTTCAAAAATTGTCGCCCGTAGAAAGAAAAAAAAAACGTAACGCCGTTCCTAGTGTCCTACACACTTGAACACGAACTTGCCTGTCACACGGTGTCTACGGTTTGGAACGATGGTAAATGAATTTGCGTGTGAAAAGCGTACAGCGTACAGCTGCAGCACGGGCCGTAATAAATGTCATTAAGTCTATTAACCAGTGTATCGGGCACCTCGGGACTTCTTGTGAGGTTTCTAGTTGCCTTTTTCTATTCCCGCTTTTTTTTCTTCACTCCTTTTCTAAGCGGTGTGTGTGTGTGTGGGGGGCTGGGTTGTAGGTTGTTTAGTTCCGTACGGTGGTATGCTTTTAATCAATTAGTCACACGGCGTTGGACGGTTCCTTCACTCTCTTCCAGCTGTCAAACTTCACTTGACAGAAGAAGCATTACGCTACGTATTACCTTCTCCCCACCAATCGCCGTCATGTGCATGTTGCTGACATGTTGCCGAAAGTTGATTCAATTTCGTTTTGCTGGTGCTTTCGGTTTTCGGTAACCGTTACCAAGGGTACTTTGCATACTCTGGGGCGCGCCTGTGAAGAGGTACAGGACGTGCTCGATTGTGACGACACCGATACAGGCTAGGTTCGGTACCGCACCAACTGGCACGTGTGGGAGATGTCCTTTTGCTGTTCGGAGTTCGTCGTCGTATTCCGTGTGGGTGTGAGTACACTTTGGTGAGCACAGTTTTTTTTTGCAGCCCTAAATTGATTAGCTATTTCATTTAATTTCTCTTCCAACCGTAAGTTGCTAAGTGAGTGGAACCGTTTTTTTGGTGGAAACTCACTCTTTGTGCAGCCATGCATTTGGGACAAGTGTGTGTGACAGATTCGGCAACTTGTGTGGTTTGGAGGTTTGAAGTACAACCGAAGGAACATGATGATAGAGTAGGGATAGACTTTTTACACCCACCAAGAGGAGTATAAGATCAATATCCTTCAGATCTGGATTTGTGAGGAGCTCAACAGAGTATATACTTCTGGGCATTCCAATCAATTACAGTATATCCATCTAAACACACACACACCAAGAAGGACTTGCAATGCATCGCCCATCCGATGCAAGATCACACCAAAAATGGTGAAAGTTTCAGGATGCGTCCATGCGTCCTCTGAAAGACAGATTGAATCACTCACACCCCACCCTTGGGAGATCTGGGAGGGGGAGGGGGGGGGTCATCCCCACGGTAGCCATACCCGTGCGCGGTTCAAGAATGAAGCCCGTCAAACGTAAACAAGAAAACTAGGAATGTTCATCCATTTCGTTTCCTTCGGTACATTCGCTTTACTTTCACCGCAACGGAATGTAGAAAGGCAATGACTGATTACCGACCGGCGTGAGTGGCCATCAAACTCCGAGCTGTTTTCTTTTTCGCTTCTTTTCACTTCGGTTGCCGTAACGTGGACAGGGAGTGTGAGGTCAAGTGTTAGTAAATTGTGAAGTATTTGGCGTTGCGTCTCGCTCAATGATGCTTTTGATAAACTGCCGGTATTTAGACGACTACGATACGATGGGAGTATTTTGAAGTTCATTAAGATCATTGGATAATTCTGGACAGCTGCACCCGTTGGTAAGTTTGGCAAGTTGGCAAGGATTTCTGTCTTGAAACGAATTACGGATACAGAGTATTATTGTAAAATTAATCAAGATATTCGTCTATCTAGGTGATGGATCCATATCTCAAGGCTTTTTTTTCGGATGTATTAACATTTTGAATGACTTTGAATTTGTTGTTGCAAAAATACTCAGAGTTCTCAATGTTGGATGTGGAGAACAACAGATTTCCAGGAAGTATGGATAGTTTTGACCACAGCACCAAAGTGATTTGCATTCCAGATTAAGTTAAAGCTCTATAATTCTAAGCAAAACAGCCAATAAGGAGACATTATGATGTATTGAGTCACTAACCACCGTAAATGGATAACTCCACCCAGCGTATGGCCCGTCAGAGGAAAGTCACACAAGAAAAAAGCGTTAAAGTACGAGCCAAAGAAAACAAACAAACAAACCACGCGGAACTATCAAGCGAGCGACACATAAAAGGTGGGATGCAGTTCCTTCCTTCCCCCCCCTTCCACCCTCCTCCCACCATCTTGGCAGCCTCTCAGCGTGCGGGCGGATCGAATGCCACCCAAAAGCTGCACTTTCCCGAAGGACGGTTTTCCACTTCCGGGAAAAACCTTGGCGAAACCGGCTGCATAATGGTTGCTGCAAGAAAGCTTCCTTCCCATTTTCTTTTCCTGCTCCTCTTTCGCTCCCTTTCCCCCCCTCCCCCTCTCCGCCACCTTTTTAAATCCCACGTGACGCAAGGGAAAAGGACGGCCATTTTCGCCGAAGGAGGACGTACTGGAGTATGGAGTGTGTCAGCGTTTGATGTGTCGTCGGGATGAATCGTTGTCAGTTGCTTGATCAGGGAAAGCAATAGGCCGGAGAGGTGGGGAGGGGGAGAGGAAAGGGGGAGGGAGGTATAGGGATTCCATTTTGCACATTTCTCCCGAGGCCCTCCCGAGAAGAAAGCGAGAACGGTGGTGAGAAGGAGAACTTTAATAGATGTCCTCAGCCCTCCAGAATAGGGTTTCGGGGTGGAGTTGAAGTGAAACAAAAAAAAACGGAGGGATGCATAATGCACATGCCGCTATATACATGCGTTTTAGAGAGAGAGAGAGAGCGAGGGAAAAAAGACGAAGAGGAAGAAAAGGCAGGCTGAGGTTTATTGTGCTCGCCAATGAATGAGCCAAATGGAGAGCGATTTTCCATAACCATAACCTCTCGAACGCAAGCGATGCTTGTGTGTGTGTGTGTGAGGGTGTGAAGATGGCGGGGGAGTTGTACTAAAACCCCACTTTCACGTCTAATACACCGGGTACAAGATGGCCGGCAGTGTATTGCAGGGAAGTTGCTGTTCAAAAACAAAAAAAAAAGCTGAACGAGGTGCACTACAAGTAAACAAACCTTGCACAAAACAAAGCACACACACACACACCCACAGTGCAATAGAAACAAGGACAACAACAGCAAAAAGTATGTCGCGGAATATCTTCGTCCTTTCGCGTGGATGGATGCGGCCGAACGTGTGGGACAACCAGGACAAACAGGACATGCCAGGGAATCCATTAACCAGATGAATAGCTGCCAGAAATGCAATACACCCACCACCCCCACCCGGTGCACCCGGGTAAAAATAGTGCAAGAGCCCTTTCGCGTTTTTTTGCACTTACCTTTACTGTGATTACCACTCCCTTGCTGTAATCCCTTCCTCCCCATCCCCAATCTATCCCGCAGCCGCTCATTTATCGTCATCAGCAACCATTTTGCTGGATGCTTCCTTAGCTGCAGCCAAACAAAACAGGGGGAAGCAGGGTGGGAGAAACGGGGAGGCAGGGAAAGATAGATCATCGTTTTCGTGTGCACGTACAACGTACGGCAGAATTCCCAGGTTACTGGTACCAGTAGCGGCAGCACCAAGGATAAGCCCATCGACCTGACTATGGGCCTGTTTATACTGGGGCAGCACTACCTACTCTCCCCGTTTTGCTACTTCAAGAGAGGGGGTAAGAGAGAAGGGGAGTGAGGGGACGAGAAAATTATTTCCGATGCTTCCGCACACACCAGGCCACGAAACCTGCAACACGTGGCTGCATCCAGCAGTACGATGCGAAACCTTGCTGCAAAGATTGGCTGCTGCCCTGTGGAAAGCAGGCGCACGGGAAGCCTTGCAGCAAAAGGGACACAGTCTATTTACGGGTAGCGCACCCGATTAACCGCCTTTGTTGGTGTTTAAATATTTAAAGCCACTCTGCAGTGTTGTGCGAGTGGTCCGAACTCCACAACCAAAGCCGAGCCGGGGGGAAAGAAAAAGAAATCACGTACGTAGCCTCATTCTTGTTGAATCGTACCATGGGACATCTTTTAAAAGTCATACAGTGTGTTTGTGTGTGTGTGTGTGTTAGAATATTTAGGTGTAGTGGATCATTTTCCCCGAAGGGTAGTAACGATTTAATGCACTTAAACGCTTGAGTCACGTCAAGTCACCAAACGTCAAATGTCAAACAGGTCTCATTTTCGTACCACTGGTGCTGTTTATGCTTATGAATTTATAACTTCAGCACTGATACTTATTGGAGGATATTGGATTGGTGTTCCGGTGGTACTTTGGACACTTCAAATTGAAGGTTAATTCCAGGTTTCTGGAGATATAGCCGAGTAAAAGATAAAGCCATTCCCGTCAAAGTCGTCTAGCAGAACGACTTCTTATCTCTTCTCGGTCTTTTAATTACAAGCATTCCTTTTTTTCCACCATTTTGTATTCTAGTTTTCTCAAAAAAAGAAACAAACAAACATTCTATGTAACCAACGGCGTTGAGAGCTATCTCTTTTTGTGTCCCTATTCCAGTTCTGGTTTGGTTTATGTAGCATAATGTTGCAAAACGAAACGAAAAAAAAACTGAGGTTATGTTTACGTTACCTCCAACATTGCTGACACAAACCGTAGAAAAGGAGAAGGAGACAAAAAAATGGAGGTACACGCCTGGAAAAGCTAGAACCCCGGTGTCCTGTGAAGGAAAGTAAACGGTTGCCCGAAACCCGGGGCTGCATAATTTATGTGCCCGCATAAGGGCAACCGTAAACCGTCTGCTTCCTCTGTCGCGTGCATTCGCTGCAAAACCTGTCGATTTGTCGGGGAGTTCTGGTTTTTGTTTTTTTGCCTGCGCTGCGCCACCGATGCACATTGCAACCCCGAATATTCGGTCGGTAATAGTGACCACCGTTTAACAACCGGACACCGAATGCGATGGGGTGCTTCTCACGTTTCACGTGGCCCGGTCCCGGGTGTTTGTGTTTTGTGGTGGGGTAGACATAAGGTGGCGCGCGCGTAACATCAGAAGCTGAACGATTTGGGAAGCGGAATGCAAATGTGTTACAATAGTTCCCTTGATTTCCGAAGCGGCACCAATTCGGGTGCCACTTGTTCCAAAGGGAGACGAAGGAAAGAAAAAAAAACACCCGGCCGGGCACTCACCATTTGCATTGAGCGCTGGTGGACGCACCGTATGCACTCAGCACGATCTGTTGAGCCACTCTCAATCGGGCTCAGACAACGCGCCGGGGGATGGATGCTGCGTTTGAATAAAGCTCCTAAATGGCTATTTATTTTACCTACATTACAGGGGAATATTTTTTTCTTATCCAACCGAATCCACCCTGCATGGAAATATCTCCCAACAAATGTGAATTGTACGTGTTCATCCTGACTTAAACAAAAATATTTTATTTTGCTCATTTCCTACATCAAAACGTGTTACTATTTATGATGAAATTTGAATTCTCCGTTGGACGGGCTGGATGCTGCCCAGAAGTGTGCCACCAGTGGGACGAAGAAGCGTGAGTGCTCTAAACAGACGAGACAGATTGGAACTCACGATGGCCCATCCGAACAATGGACAAATCTGTTTGGCTAGAAAAAAAATTACATTAGTGTCTTCTGTAATATTTCCAAAACCGGGGTTCATATCCCATCCAGACCGTTCCCCCGTAGTGATGACTTACTTCCCAACTATGGGTTATTAATAAGCCCCGTAAATCAGAAATGGCAAGAATGGCAGAAGAAGAAGAATATTTTAAAACAGTGTCTTCTATATAACTGTTAGCTTGAATTGTTCAGTTCTACTATTTCAGCTACACATAAGTTCTTTTTTTATATTTGTAGAACATCTGCACTCTTGAAGTTTTCTGATGGAATGTGTGTTGTAGAACGAAAAAACCTTTTAACGAAGCCTCTAAAACACTTAAAGGAAAATTTTGCTAGTAAAACTCGACAACAAACAATTATTGCTATCTTTTCTTGGTCCTCATCAATATTGTTTCTGCTGTTTAATCTTAACTAAATTTATTGTTCCCTGCTGCTAGTTTGGCCACTTGTATTAGGACAGAATGGGTATTCAAAACCAATGGACCACACCTAATTTTGTGAGGATCTTCTCTGCTGTTTACATTTTTTTTTTGACGTGACGGATGTTAAAGTTGTAAAACAAAAACCTGTCAAATAATCGTAAAAATTCTTAGGATTGAAAATTTTATTAGTAAACTGTGACAACAAACAATTTAAAAATCTTTAATGATTATTTAACACAAATGGACGAATGGGTGTAAATACATTCATGAGGTCCTCTTGTCTATGGTACGTTGACTACAAAAATAATAGTGTAACAAGATGTAGTACATTTTGGCCATCGGACCGGCAGCGAACAGCTCACAGTGCGTACGATGTACTCACCCCAAGACCGAATGAGCCGAACCGATAAAGCCGAAGCGCTCACACGCAACCGGCACCCGCGTACAGACCCACGTTCAGTCCGTTTGGAGCGCTCCGCGTGCGAGCACAGGTACGAACCGTCACGGGGAAGCCGGAGCGTGCGCGTACACCGAAGGAAACCCCAGCCGTGCAGTGTTACTACGGGGTCGAGTGTCTTCGGTCCGAACCCGCAAGTCCGAAGCCCAGCAGCAAAACCCCAGCGCTATCAGACGCGACGGTTTCGGATGGTTCGGTTAGTAGCAGTCCGGGAGTCGATCGGTGCACACACAGCTCAAACAGGCAGACGGAGGCCGGTGACCGTGTACACGGACGGCCAGCATAAGACATCTTGTGGCGCGTACGCACGCACGTGTGAACCGTAGCTAGGGCGTGTAGAATCAGCGTGGCCAGTGGTAGTTATCATTTAAACTGCAACGAGATAGGAAAGTAATGAAACTTTTCTGCTGGGAGATCTTTCTGCTGGACGTGACAAGAAGGCGAGCGGTGCTTAGTGTACGGTGGGAAGTGAGAAGTGGAGTGAGGCGGGAAACCGGAACACACCGCAAAAGGAAATTCCCTCCATTCACACTTCTTTCCCTCTCTTCCTCACACACATACAAATGCAATTTAAATTTCCTTCATGTATAAAAGGGGAGCGGGATTAGAAGAGGAGGTGCTATCCAAGCGAATCCCTAAAATGGCAGTCTAGAGTATCTAGAGATCCCCGCGCAAATCCACAGCAATCCACAAATCTCAATCCAGTCTCTCTCTCACTCCCTCTATTCTTCGTGTCAACCTATCCACCTACATGCGACGGCTTTTTTGATAGAAAGATAAGTGCACGACAATATTCTTGTGTGCGTGTGTGCGAGTGTATGTGAGTGTGTGTCACAAACTTTCGCGTCCTCTTCTTTCCCCTTCACTCACACCCCCGCATGTTTTGCTTCGTGATCGGGCAGAGAGCAGATTCGAACTCTCGACGGCTTTTCTCTGCTCCCGTGAACGTGCGCTTTCACGATCGACCGATCGGCTTCCCGGTTGATCGATCGGTTATGGTTCGGTTTTTTTTTGTTGTGATCTGTAGCTCGTGACCCGAACATATCGGTGAAAGTGCTTCAGTTCAGCGATCTTCACACGGTTGTTCGATTTGTCTCAGCGGACGTACCAAAAAAAAAAAAAAACCCCGTCGTTATCGTGATCGTGCCTACTTTTTAGCACACCGCAGCTTCCCCTCAGCCAGACAAACACTGCCGCCCTTTTCCTTCCTCCCTCCCCTCCTCCACCCAGGCAGCTGTCTCAGCATGCCGACCGATCGATGTGTTTTCGGAATGTGTCTCCCTACTGGTGTTCTGTTCACCCGCTGTTCATTCGTTCACCTTGCTGGTGCGGGCAGGCTCGATCGTACGATCGATCTGTCGTGCGTGTGTCCCCTTCCATCCCCCCATTCATCCCCCCCCCCCGCCCTTCGCAGTACCCACCGAAACAGGCAAACAAAAATTCGGCAAATCTCTGTTTGTAAAACTGTTTCACTATTGGATTTGAATTTCCGAATCCGAACGCACGAGTGTGTTGCATTGTGAAGGGCGGTTTGCTAGTAGGTGTAAGTGAGAGGGATAATTAAGAGAGAGAGAGAAAAAGCCTGTTTACTCACAGTAGACACCTAGCTGAAGGTCTTGCACTAGATCTTTTGTAGTTCGTTGGTTCGTTACAAAAAGCAGCGATCAGTTAGTTTGAGCTATCGTTTGGTTTTAAAAGAAAAAAAAGGTGTTTTTTCCCCCCTTTCCCGTGTGTGCGTGTGTTGAATGGAAAAGTCTTTTGTACGGTGGTAAATTTTCCCATCTGACGTCAAACACCAGGCGCCTCCAGGGAAAAGCTTAATGCGTTGTTTTTTTCTTCTCCACCGTGTCTTTGCATTTCCACGTGCGTGCGTGTTTCTGTTGGTGTATTTATGTTTCCATGCGTGTGTTAAATTTGATGTGTTTATGTGCCCAGAATTGTTGAGGATAATTTGTCGTGTGTGTGTGTTTTTACCCCGATCCTTTCCATTTTTCTGTTTTACACCCCCTTCAACCCATGATCAATCGCCCGGGAAAATGTGGAAGAGAGTGGTAGTGAAACAGAAGAAGAAGGCAAAAAGAAACAAATCCGATCGTGTGATTAGTGTGCGTTACGAAAGATGTTTTTGGCCCATTCCCGATTGCTTCCGTGCTCTTCCGTTTCTCTTCGATCAAACCAATCAAACTTAAGGTGAAAACACCCGAAACTGATAAATATAAAACCCTTCGACAATCAACGCATGCAACGGAAGTCGGGCCGACACACCGGCGGAGAGTTTGTGTTTTGGGTTTCGCTGTGGAAATGCTACAATCAACCGAAAAGCTGTTCGATAGCAGGTAAGTGAAAATGAAACCCTAGAAGAGAACGGGTAATGAGATATTTTTTTTTTTTGGCGCAATAAAAGGGAACCCGTCGGTACATTTCAGTTTTGAAATCTTGAAAGGAGAAAATTTAATGTGGGTTGCAAAAAAAAAAAAAGAAGAACAAATCTGCAACGTAACTCGTGGTAACTCATAATAATTTACCTCAAGCTGATCCCACCGCACACAATTCCTTGAAGAGATTTTAAATTTCTTAATTTTTTATCCAAATTGTAAGGAAAAACCCCAACCAAAAATACTGAAAGAGACAATTATTGCTACATTCGTTCGTTTTAATAAATACTTCTGTGACATATTATTCCATCCTTACGGAAATTGTGCTCTAGAGAAAAAACAATTTTCCAAGAAATAAAACATTGCATAAGCTTATGTAATGCATTCGCGTAACAAAACAATGGCTAGAAGACTGGCTGACTGAGTTTCAATTAACAGGAGCGAGTTTTTTTTCCCGGGAAATGTCTAACAAGGACATATGCAAGAGCTTTACCTAGGCACTATTGCGAGAAAAGGTTAGGGAAATTGGGTAGGTAGGTTTCATTGAGACAAGTCACACGCGGTGACCTTTGCCCTTTCGTTCACTTTATACATCATGGGCATTGTTACACAGTTGCAACTCCCTCGCAGTTTTGGTTGGGGGTGGTTTGTTGTCTATTTTGGATACCCTCCCACCTAACGTGTTAACCAGTTGTGATGGTATAAATATTGCACCAGGTATCTTCACCAAATCCCCACCTCCCATCTCCTCTTTCCACCCTTCAAACGGCTTAAAGCCTTCGTACAAATTTAAATATGTTCCAGGCATGGCGTCTTAACTTTTGGACTTTACGCGGCTTCCGCTGAATGAAAAATGAAGAAGGCGCGCGACTGTAGGCTTCCATTCTTCGCACAACCAGGCGGACGGTCCCGCATAGCAAAGCTCAGCTCCCACCCTTTCCCCCGGCCAGCACAAGGGCAAGTTCTTTTCGGGCGTGACATGGTTTGCTGAATTTTCCATGGCAGACCACAGAAACACACCGAACCGCGCACGGAAGGAAGCTTCTGCCCCATAGAAGCTCCGAGTGGCGTGTAGGTGTCGTTCGAATCCGGCACACGAAAACGATAGCTTGTAATAATGAATATATAATCCGAGGGCACAATTTTACTAATAGAAAGCAAGCGACGTAAAACAGCGTGCTTGTGTTGTGTCCCGACCGCTCGCCACGAAGGAAGATGATGGGAAAAAACTGTCACCGAACTTTGCCATAAAAATAGAGCAGTAGGAAGGGGGGGGGGGGTTGTGAGCAGGGAAGAAAGTGTGGGAGAAGGGGGAAGCTTTGTTTTTTTTTGGATGTGCGAGTTTTCTTAAGCATACTATCACATTCTTTTACCTAAAAAAAACAATAAAATAAACCCCCTAGTTTTCCCATTGGTGGGTGTTTTATTTCTATTTTATCCATCATCAAAATGACGCCATTTGTATATCCATGACGTCTATAGATTTGTTTTTTTTGTTGCTCTTTTAAATGCAAAACTAATTAGAAGAAAACTCATTTGAACGTTTGTGTGTGAATATTGCACACTTCAAGGGCGATATTACGCTTCATATATGCATGCGCCTACAGCTATGCAATTCGCATTACAAAACTGCCTTTCTACAGTCTTGTCTCGGAAAGCTGTTTGGCACTTGTAACACACCGACCAAGTGGGTGGTTTTATCCTTTCCGTTCGTCCTTTCATTTCCTCCATTCTCCGCCCCACCCCCTCCTCCCCCTACCAGAACCGGGGGCAGCACAAATAGAACATTTAGTGTGTGGACGGTGGTTCCCCGGGGGTGGAGCACGAAAATTGCTGGCTAAACCCCATTTGTTAGTGATTTCGATTTGCTTTTATCTGCCGGTGGAGTGGCGTTGGGCCGGAAGCGCAATAGGCAACGAATGGAAATAAAGGGAATCGAATCGGAAACCTTCGAACGATCGGTTGGAAAATCGAAATCGAATCCATTTGCCTCGCATGCAGCTGGAAATGCAATTGCAAAATGCATCCGTTTTTTTTTGCAGTTGTTGTTGTTTTGTTCCCTCGCTCCATTTAGATTGATTCTTCTTTTCTTCACAGCCCCATTCGCTATCTCTTCCTCTCACTTGTTTTCTCGCACAAGTGCCCCCGTTTGCAGTCCTGCTCGCAAACGTTTGGCAATATTTTCGCAAAGGGCTTTGAAGGGACGATTTTATCGCTTTTGTTTTGTTCTACCCTTCTCCTCCAGGGCCCGCTTAGGGGTGTTCTATGTTCGACAAAAGGCGCATACCGAGCCCTGGGTGGAACATTCCGTTCTAGTCGAATTTTCTTTTCACCTCCCATGATACTTTCCCCCCTGCACAAGCAGCTCACCCTGAAAAACAAAACGTCGACATGGTCAGCCCACGCACAGCAGTTGCTGCCAATAAAATGTGGACTCGATTGCCGGGTGGATCCCCTGACAAGAGGGTGGGTGGGTGGGAAGGGTGTTCTGTGAATTTTTTTCTCTCTCTCGGGCCCATGTTTCCCAACAAAAGCGAAACACATCAAAACGAGCAAAACAACCCAACAACAGCTAGTATTTATGCATGCAAAAATATTCCAACATTCAAACATAATATAATTGACGCTGTGCCTCTGTGTGGTCAGTTCGATGAAATCGGTCGGTGGGTGGGTGGAAATTTTATGAAATCGCAGGAAAAGTGGTAAACATCGAAAAAAAAAACACACACAGGTAACTAGGCTGATGTGAAGCGTGTGGTAAAGTTCGAATTGTATTTCCATTGGGAAATCTTGTTTTTTCTCCTCCACCTTCCCTCTCTCTCCCCCCCCCCCCTCCCACCCCATCTCATTTGGCATGGCGTAAAAGGTTTCAACATCGCGGACATTCTGGGTAATGAGTTTCCATGAGCGAACGGTTGGAGTGATGCTTAATGGGCTACCAACCGCCTGCAAATATGCAATGGGCAGAACATTCGCATCCGTTTGGCGCATAAAACGAGGGGACTGCTCTTGTAGACGTAAAGAGATATTTAAATGCGTAATATAATTATGCTTATTCGGGGTACGCATAGATATTAAGTGTTAATAGCAAACGGGGGACGCATTTCCATCTCTTCACCTTCGAATCACCTTGCACTGTAGTATGCATGTGGAACACAGTTGCAACCCTGCTTATCATCCGTATACTAATCGTCATAATTAGTATTTGCAAAGTTTCACTACAGAATTAATTAATTACTTCCAATTATGGCATTATGCAATTTATTAAGGTTTAAAAAAAATGCACCTAACAAGCGTTCACCGAATACCGATTCACTTCTTCGTCGAAGGCACGGAAGGAATCCTTATCTCGTTGTAGGCAAAGACGATGAAATGCTCTTGAAACGCGTTTGCCTGGATACGACAACGGAGCTAAGCTGCTGGATCGAAGACTTCAATAAGCGAACGTAACGAAACCAGCCATCTTAAAGGAAGGCTGTGGGCGGGGAGAGAGAGAGAGAGGAGAGGTGGGATTTTCGGGTAACTACCGTTTTCTGTTTCAAAAGCTGCCCCAAAGCTGCTCCCGGTTTCTCCTTATCCCCTTTCCCTCGTCATGATTTACATTGCTTCGAACGCGCTGTACCCTCCTCAAACTCCGACAGCGACAACGTTTCGCTCGGTGACTAAAAGTGTGGTTAAAGATATCCACAGACACACAGCTCCCGTCCATTTTGCTGTACCGCTTTTAAGCGTTTTTCCTTTTCTTTCTGTTGTTGGTGTGTGCGGTAGGTGGTTTCGGCTCGATGTAGCCGGAAACACACACCCGGAAAAAGGGGTCGGTGAGGCGCGAAGGCGTCGTAAAGTTGTTCGCGAAATGACCAATATTTGTACCGCGTGTGAAAAAGCGATAAAGATAAATTTATGCACTTCGGGGGGGGCGCTTGCACCGGCAACACCACCCCATCGCGTCATCCAAACCACGCCATGTCCGGTGACGTACAGCATTCTGCCGTCGAAGTTTTCACCGCCCATTCGCGTTGCCCGTTTCCGCAACCGGTCCCTGCCTGGGAGTGTACGGTTGCCGCAACAAATCCCCAACAGACGAGTTCCGCTGTTGAAAGGTGGAACGCATAGACTGTGGAGAGCGATTTTTGTTTTAAAGCAAACGTGTTACTTCTGTCAGGTGGATTTGCATAAATTTTTAAATTTTTTTTTGGACAAGTATACGAAACCGCAACAATGAAAAGCGCCTAAATGTATGCAATCGGGTGCACAAAATGACATTTAAAGCTTTTTTTTTTACGTCGGAAAGCATACTAGCTCCTAAATGTAGGCAAACCGTGTAACCGAATGGTCCTCACTTGTTCGGAAAATTCCCGGAAAATTCTGAAACCTGTTGGGTGTGTGTGTGTGTGTTTTTTTCGTAACAAAGATAAACGAAACGTATCGATAATCAAATCGAATTTAATGCGAGGGACAACATGCAGCAAGAGGGAAAAAAGGACAAAAAAGGGATAAATTTCCACGGGATTTCTCTTTAACTCCTAACGATCGGAAATTGCTGGCCATTTCTTCTTATCATCGCGTTGTTTATGGTACTGCCCTTTTTTCTCCTTTCCGAATTTTCTTTGCAAAAAAAAAATTACAAAAAAAGTATTAAAATTTAAAAATAATAACCGCAACCGTAAGGTAAAATGGTGAAATTAAAAAAAGGCCTAAAGCTTAGTAAAAGTTGTACTGTATTAATATTTTTAACAACCACATCACGTGGACATCGTGGCGGACGTGTTTTTTTCTTCTTCAGGCATCAAGGGGACGGTACCGTGGTTGTGACAAAACTTGGCGATTAGCTGGCGGAAATTTAAAGTGATGAAGAAAAACTACGACCGGAGAAGCAAACACGACAACAACGACAACGAAAAATGCTTCCCCATAAACTCGCACACACACACACACGCACCGCAAGAAGCAACAAATAAACTCACGCGAAACGAGGGTAAAATACCGGGGTGACAGTCCCGAACGGTTTCCGGGAGTAAAGTAATGTTGCAGCACGTCGCCTTTTCTTGAGAAGTTGAGATTGGCTAAAATTCTTCGCCGGTCCCGTTCACACCGTTTTTTTGGGGTGGTGGGGTGGGGGGGGTCAGACTGTGGCAGAGAGAGACGAAGCTAATTTATTGACCTATTGGGGTAGTGTGTGTGTGTGTGGGGGAGGAGGGGGATGTCCCGGATAAGGCGTTCCTAGTTGCAGCGTCACCGGAGAAGGATCCGTTTCGATCGAGGGGTTGACAGGATTGAAAAGTTGCTGGAAACCTAGTAGGATGCTGTGAAAATTTGGGAAATTCGAAAACAAAACAAAAAAAAACTCGTAATAAATAACGCTCATATATTTCCGCCAATACGGTGACATCCCATTGAACCTAATGTGCATAAATTTACTAACCAAATCAATATATCAAACAAACGGTGGTTTTTTGGGAAAATCTGGTATTTCACCAACTCACCGCTTTCGATTGGTGCGCTGCTGCTCTGGTACAGTTCTCTCCCATTCCCATTCCCATTCCCCCCCACCCCCCTCCCCCTTACCCCACATTTTACGCTTAACTTATCGGCCATTGTGCCGGGCGCCATCTTTTCGTTGTTTTGCTTGATTTGTTTTGTTTTTGTTTCGCAAAAAAGTAATTTCTGCAAAGTCACCGGCAGAATCCGTACACGGTGTGCACTAAAACAGACACAGCAGCGGGCACAAAGTCTCGAACGTCCCGGGCAGAAGGAGGAACCCCCACCCCGCGCCAACCCCCGTCCAGCACAACCCGCAGGACCAGTGGTGACTTGCGTTGCGGTGAGCATCCAATAAATATGCTATACGATGATTTAGCTGATCTGGTTTGTTGGGGGGGGGGGGGGGGGGGGGGGGGG